>SJVG01000498.1:0-28003 GCA_034774675.1 Scedosporium minutisporum
GGGGAAAAGTGGGATGTGGGAGGTGGGAAACTCAGCGAACAGCAGCGAAATGGAAGGGAGGGTTGATGGAAGCGGGCAGGGGTGCCCACGCTTGGGCGGCAAGGCTCTTGGATCTTGGCACTTGGCACTGAATAAAAACGGTGAAAGATGGGGAACGAGGTGAGTCTTCGTCGAGACTCGAAGGGTAAAAAGGGGCTCATTGACGGATCGATCAACACTTGCGCGAAACGAAGTTCTACAAGTAGTAAAGTTTAGGACAAAGTTCTCTCTCTCCATTTTCATTTTTTCTTCTCTTTTTCTTTTGGCTAAATGACCCAATGACTCGGCGGAGATTGCCATTGCGTCACAGATGCTGATTCGACCCCTGGCATTAATCCCGGACACTACCCTTCTCGAAGTGGATGTATTGATTGATATTGGACGTGCAGTCGACGGGTATTTCCTGGTCGTTAAGCGTCAATCGATGTAATCAAGTTTCCTGAGTGCTTTATCCTTCATACTTCGCTCTGCTGGCTTCCTTGGCGGCCACTGAAGTCGGGCGTGCTCAACTTGCCAAGACGAACCTGCTGGCGAGACGGCGCGACCAGCAATCAAATCAGATGGCAGCTGCGCTAGCGTGCGCTGCTCTTTCCAGGAACGCGAAGTAGCGCGGTGTAGCCTATTTGCACCTTCTATTTCGCCTTCTAGTCTCTTCTGAATGGTTCCTTCGTTCCTTCGTCCCAACTTTGAGGACTGACCCCAAGTGGGCTGGCAATGGGGCCTTCATTTCCTTCTTCACTATTGATCTGAGGGTATCATAATAACACATGCATGCGCTAGCGTAGACTTGGCTGCAAAAAAGGTCGGCAAAAGTGCACTCCTTCTATGATAATTCGACGGTTCTCGAAATCGATTGGTACATGAACAAGAATGGAAAGCAGGATGGATCGACCAAGGTCGCTGACAGTCCAGGGTCTAGACCTGCTTCGAAACCAGTTTTTAGTGTTCAATGCTGCCTGTTTGCTGCCTTTCTTCGCTGCACGAGCAGGTCAGGAGGCCTTTCTTTCTTTTTTTGGGTTGGTTCTTCTCTAAATGCACTGCAAGACCGACTTGGACGGATGTCGTACAATACGGTACACAAGGTCAATTTGAGTTCGGTCTGCCCCCACTGGCAAGGGATTGATCGATTGAGTGCCCTGAGCGCGGGGGCCCATTGGACGCCGGATCGTGTGATTGCTCTTGCTCTCCCCTTGGATCAATTGTTGTTACTTCCTGTTATGTTACTCAGAAGCTGTGACCATCGTTGGCTTTGCCTGGGTTCTCCTCTGATGTCGTGCCTTACTTGCCGTTCTCGTAACGGATCATCGGCAAGGAGAAAGAGGTATCGGTTACCTGATAATTATATGTCTATCTATAGTGGGTTTCGGGTAGCCCATACCGGCATCCCAAACAGTCCCGTGGGCACTTCCACAACGAGTTAGTATGGTTTTCGGACAACGAAAGTCGTCATTGATGTCTGCTATGGTAATGGTACCTCGTACAGAACGGACTGCCCAGACGAGAACCGATTCCCTTTTTCCACTTGTACTTCGTACACTGGGAATATCAATTCAGCGTTTCCCTGTTTCTCCCCGTCCTTGATCTGCACCTTCTCTATTTCCACTAGTAAACTATCTCTCCCGACTCTCCCATTCTTGTGACCCAAGGAGATTTTTATAATTTTTTTCTTCTCCTCCTTTCGTTACCTGTCCCGTCCTCTCTTGTGCCGGGCTTGGCTTACATATTCTCTTCTGCGGTCTTCCAAAAGAGTTCGAAAAAGCTGGCCGTACACGACTCGCCAGCCACTCCACGTTGAAACCGAAATTTTGGGTGCCTCGCTGCCTGAGTACCTGACATTTGCCGGAAGAAGCCGCAGACCCGTTGAAGCTAGACCAGCCACGCCCACTCGACTTTTCACGGGGGAAAAAAAAAAGGAGAAAATAATACACGATTCGCACAAGAAACCGAGGGTTGTCGTTTCTCACCCTTGTCTAGATTTCGGAGCGAGCCGTTTGGGACGGGGATAGAGTCGAGAGTCCGAGGCCCAAACTCTAAGGATTCTTACCCAACCAACCATCGGAAGGCGCGTTGTCATCGACACGAGATTCCCCAGTCTTTCGATCGAACTTTCGTAGCGTCAGCAAGTCGTGAACTCGAGAACCCGGACGCGTGCGTATCTTTGGGACGGGAATACCTTCGCCACTGCCGAACCATTCGGCACATGACTGAACGGGCTGAAATAGACGGGTTTTTAAAGTCTTGAAAGACCCGAACAAGAAAAGGCACCTTACGACCCAAGGCGTCCTTCTTTTTTTATCCGCCCCCACATCGTATCCGTGTTTGTGGTTTTGCCTCTTCGACGTCATCGGCATCTACCGACTCGCCCTATTACCTTCTAGAAGCCTAATCACCAGGTGCGCAAGCCGGCTAGCCGTTCTCGTATCAGCGCGATCGAGGCAGCGACTTTCCAGGGTGGGAATTGAGCAGCGAATTGTTGTTCGGACGCTCTGCTGCGACTCCGGCCTCCTCCGACCATTTTACTGTTAACCTGCTCATGCGAGTCACGTTGGACGTGATCGAGCCCCAACCTACACCCACGACCAGAGAAAGGTGGCATCTCGTTCCGTAGAATATAGTATCTACACGGGACGTGCCGATCCGAATTCCTACCTCAACCTCGAGACGATAACTCTTCAACCTTACCGCACGGATTATATTTCTTCCCATCCTACCCAACAACCTACCTTTGTTTGGTACTTTGCCATTTCCTAACGCACTTGTAATGGCTTCGACTTCTACCGACATTGAAACACAGCATCCTGCAAGCCACTCCCCAGCGGATCGCGACGCGACAACGCCGACGGAGCTCTCGAGCTCGTCCGACTCTTCGGCTTCCAACGACGCAGATAATCTCGGCATACACGCTCCCGTACCACAGAGACCACCCCTGCTTAGCCGAAAGAGCAGCGGGCCCCTCGTTATCCCGCGCGATAGCGAGGTAGGCCCCGTCGATATTCAGTTTGGGCCTGACGACGTACGCGCCATGAGCCCGCGAAGGACGAGCGAGGATATCGAGGCTATGGGGAGGGAAGCGCGGGAAGAGTTGAGAAGGTGTGTCTTTTTTTTTTTTTTTTTTCGATTTTGGAGAGTCTTCAGGCTCCAAGACTCTTTTCTTGTCTCATGAGGCGCTACGTCTTGACTGACATGACTAACTTTTTCTGCTTCAGACAAGCAAAGGCGCTTCAAGACTCGCTCCTAGCCATTTTCCAACGCATCGAGGCCGTTAGAGAGGAGCACGACAAGCTGGACAGCAACAATAAGTTCCTCCAGAAGTACATTGGCGACTTGATGAGCACCAGCAAGATTACTGCGACCGATAGCCGACCAAAGAAATAGACGTACTGATGATACCTGCCATATCGATGGCGCTCTGACATGCGCAATGAGCGCCTCGATCGAAACGATTCCGAGATGACCATTCTATATCCTCGACCACACGCATACACACGTACACAACACTCATGCATATATACCTTTTTTCTTTATCGTCTATGGCATCTGCATTACGCTTATGACGTGTATTTTATATAGGGGGAGAAAAAATAAGGAAACCGAAAAGCCGCTGGGAAGCATTGGGATACGGGATCGATTGGCCACCGCAGGAGGAGAGGGACCTAGTGCATATGCGAGGAGGTTACGACCTACGACTGGGACACAGAATAGTGTAACATACCCGCGCATATACTACTTTCAACATGTATGGAGCGGGTGGAAGCGCGGTAGTCGCTGGAAAGGAGAAACTCGGGAAGCGAGGGCACACAGTGGTGGAGATACCCAATGTTGTTTTTCTTATTTTCTTCCTTTTCCTTTTTATATGTTTTTCATTCCTTCGAAATTTTTTTTTGATTTTTTTTAGGAAAGGATTTTACTTTCCCATAGCCATTTTGGACATGCATTCTGGATGGCGGGCGTAACAAGAAATACATAATGCAATTTCACGCATCATCACCCGATACCGCTTTTTCTTAGTGACACACCATGGTGTTTTATGACCTGGACGGGTAAACTTGAGACCAGAGTCTACGAACGATCTTGTGTTACAGGCGAGTTGAATGAGGGTGACTGGGATGCAGTCTTGCTTTGGATGTTGTCTGAATCTGTGAAACTGCTTGTGCTCATCTTTGCCACCAACTCAGGTTGGAAAGCAGAACGAGTCTATCCGGGATGCAAGGGTCTGGTATTCTCTGTTGATTGACGGCCTGGGAGATTTACATCCGAAGATGGGAGGGCATCGTCAACATAGATCAACCCCGATCACGATCCCTCCTTAGATCTCTCTCAGCTCACGACTCAATCGCCAAACAAAAATCGAAGACAATGGATGCCTCAAACTTCAATGTTCCCTTCATATATAACTCCATCACCCCAGATCTTATGCTATTCATAATCCCTAATTGTACAGAAGAGTGTAAAAGAAAAACAGCCTCACACTCGATTAAAACGTGAGAAAAATAGAAAGAAAGAAAGAAAGAGAACACGAAAATGCAAGAAGAAAAGAACACACCCATCTCTTTTTCTCAGCAGGAAACCCATAATTTTTTCGTTTCTCTTCTCCCCAATCTAACAATGTTTGAAAAAAGAAACCCCGCCTGTGCATGTACCTTGGTCCGTTTTTGTTTCTCCCATACAATGAATACTCGAGCAAAAGATGAACAAAAAAGAAAAAAACACACTTCTTGCAGAACAATTCTTTCATCATACAGAAACACGCATGCTTCACCTCTTCCTCGTGTCCTTCCCACGACTCTTCTTCCCCTTCTTCTTATCCTTCGGAATCTCAAGCGGCGTGCCCTTCAACTGCTCCGCCATAACCCTCAACATGAACCGATCAATGTTCTGAATCTTATCGCCCCACGCGTTGAGCTCCAGGATGGCATCCTCTTCGACCTCGGTAGTAGGCGCCGGTGTACCCCCACCAGGCGTGGCCGTCGCCGTACGAGGCGTATTCTGTCTCTCCGTAGCGGTGGCCGAAGCAGCACCCGCGCCGCCCCGCTCTTGGAAGTCGATCTCGTCGGCTTGGATTTCCTTCTCGGCTACGCGCGCGGCTGTGACGTCTTCCTTATCTTCCGCCTGGGCGAGGACGCGACCGACGGAGCGATCATCGCTAGCTCCGCCATCAACCCCGCCGAGGACGCGATCCATGGCCGCATTAGCAGCAGCGACGCCGTCGCTCACGAGCTCGGCGTCTTCCCTCCTCGCGCCCGTCTCGTCACCGATGACATCCCGCACGGAGAGCTTATTAAAGTAATCCGTCGTAAACTCTCCCTCCTGGATGACCACGTCATCGAGCATCTGCTTCTGCGACGCCTTGCGCAGGATATTGGCCTCGATGGTATGTTCGCTCACGAGCCGGTAAATATGCACGTCGCGCGTCTGCCCGATGCGATGGCATCTATCCTGACACTGCTTGTCCATGGCCGGGTTCCAATCCTGATCGTAAAAGATGACCGTATCGGCGCCCGTGAGGTTGATCCCCAGACCGCCCGACCGCGTCGACAGGATGAAGCACAGGATGCGCGGGTCGTTGTTGAACCTGTCCGTCAGGATCTGCCTCTGTTCGACCTTGGTGGCCCCGTCGAGCCGGAGGTACTTGTGCCCGTGGATGTTGAGGAACTGCTCGAGGATGTCGAGCACCTTCGTCATCTGCGTGAAAATGAGCGCGCGGTGGCCCCCCGCTTGCAGTTTGCGCAGGAGCCTGTCGAGAGTCTGAAGCTTGCCGCAGTCGAACTGCAGGAGCCGCTTATCTGGGAACTGGACGCTAAGACGCATCCGCGCCTCGTGCCACGGGTCGACGGGCGGCTCCCGCGGCATATACGGAGCCCACCGAGTCGCTTTGGAGAGCTTGAGGTCGGTCTCCTGGAAGGCCTTGACGCCGCGGGAGCCGAGGACGAGTCGGTGCAGGTCCTTGGCGACGACGGCGGGTGTGATGCACGCGAATTTTTCAATCGTCGTCTGCAGCTCGGCGGACCGCCGCTCCACGCCCTTGACCATCGAGGAGATGAAGACCGAGTCCTCGTCGAACCAGTTAAGCACTTTGCGAGGAACCTTGGAGCGGAGCTTGCGCGGGCTGTCGTGGAGATCCAGGGTAAGCATCTTGATGACGTTTTCGCCGTAGATAGGCCGTTGCTGCCGTCGGAGAGCGTTGAGGTAGACCGAATGCTGCAGCTCCTCGAACCGGTCCCATCGTCCGATTCCTTCTAGGTAACCAATGTTGGAAAGGACAGTCGTAGGATCTAACTCCTTAAAGCCGTCCTTAGCGCGCTTCTTTTGCGCGTCCCGCATGTCCATCAAAATCCTCGGAGACGTGAGCCGAGAAATGGTTTCGGCGGTATGAGTGGAGAGGTTCTCGTGAATGACGGGGACAAGGTTGAGAAAGCTCAGGCTCACAGTCTCCATCGGATTACTAGCGAGGATCGATTTCTGGACAAAGCGCTCCGTGTACTCGTAACCCCCCGCCACGGATCGGTCCATGGGGAAGGAGGTCATGATCGGACGGTCGACGAACAGGTCCGGATGGTTGCACACTTTGCGGAGCTGCATGAGGCAATTGATGATGGATAGATAATTTCCCGAGGCGAGGGTGTTGCGCGTGTCAGATCGCGCGAGGAATCCGTCGTAGAGCTCACGCTGCCGCTTCGATAAGCGGCAAAATTCGACGTGCTCGTACTTGGCCGGCATCTGCTTCTCGACGTCGGCCTTGAGGCGGCGCAGGAGATACGGTCGAAGGACCTTGTGGAGCTTGGAAATAATGGCGCGGGCTTCGTCGTCCATCTTCTCCTTGCCGCTCTCGAGGATCTGGGACTCGGGCTTGTGGAACCAGTCGTGGAATTCTTGCAGGTCGGCAAAGCCGCCGACGCCATTCTCCGACGGCATGAGGAAGAAGAGCAGCGACCAGAGCTCGGTAAGATTGTTTTGGAGGGGAGTACCCGTTAGGAGGAGGCGAGCCTGCGTGTTGAAGCCGAGGAGAGTCTGCCACCGTTGCGACTTGAAGTTTTTGATGTTGTGCGCTTCGTCGAGAATCATGTAGTGCCAGCGTCGCCGCTTGAAGACCTGGCTATCCTGTAGCACAAGTTGATAAGACGTGATGCAGACGTTCCAAACATCGTCGTTATTCCAGCCCTGACGCTTGCGCTTGCGCTCTTCCTGGTTTCCGTAGTACGTCAAGATCTTGAAGCCCGGACACCACTTCTTGAATTCCATCTCCCAGTTGAGCATCACACTCGTTGGCACGATGACGAGATGGGGGCCCCAGACCTCATGGTAGCACGCTAGGTGCGCGAGGAGGGCAATGGTCTGAATCGTTTTACCGAGACCCATTTCATCGGCCAGGATACCATTGGTATTATTAGCGTAGAGACCGGCAAGCCAGTCGAGACCGAAATGCTGATACTCTCGAAGAGTGCCACGGAGGAGGAAAGGAATCTCCGTCCTGGGAGTCGTCGATTGGGCAGCCGGGGAGGCGCTCCTGCTAATTGCATTCTTCGCCGGCACCAATTCCGAGGCGGACGGGGTGTCGAGATCTGAGGGCTTGGTATCCGATGTTCGGGGGGATTGGCTTCGCTCGGGACTTTGGGGATCAGTAACCGCGTCAGTTTCTGGGCTGGGCGGCTTCACCACAGGCTCGGATTGAAGTGGTTTGCCTGACACGTCCTCCATAACGATGTCCTCATCGTCGACGTCGTCGTGAGTGGTGATGATCTTCGGTGGAGGCATAATAGCAGCAGTACTCTTGTCGGGTGCCGCATCCGGTTCCTTTGTCGAAGGCGAGCTCGTGATTCCGTTAGGGATCTGGAAGCCAACAGACTTTTGGCCCGGAGGCAGAGAGATGGTCCTGGTGCGGTCATTGTCGCCCTCGGTTCCAAGCCCATTAGGCAGATCTTCCATCTCAGAAATCTCTGGCATAGGTGTGGCAGCTTTACCCGGGTTCGCCTCCGGTTCAATTGTATCGCAGTGGTCGCCAGGATGATGTATCAAAGAGATAGCATCATCGTCGTCAGTAACATCGGGTGCGCCATCAAACTTGACGATGCCATTAACTTTGGGCTGGGCGCCGTTGATGGGATCATCCGTGGGAAGAGGATCATTCTCGAGTTCGTCGTTTTGAGGCTCATCATCTACGGCGGGAGATTCGGCAGCAACCTCTTCCTTGAGCTTCTTCAGTTCAGATTTACCAAAGAAGAGGCCGAGGAGGCCCGAGGGAGCGTCCTCCTCGTCCGAATCCTCCTCTTCATCGTCGTCCTCGTCGTCACCATCGCTGCCCTCGTCGCTATCTGAGTCCATGTCTGTCGAGCCGAGATCGTCATCCATGTCGATCGATTCGTCACTTGTGTCATCTTCTTGCTTAACCTTGGCCTCATCGTTCTCGCCGACCCCTTCGGTGGCAGGTGTTGATGTTGTATCTTGACGTAGGTCGGGAAGATTCGCATACTTGGCTAATAGCTGCTCGCGGGTAAGATGTTCGTCACCCCCATCATCCTTGCCCTCCTCGCCCTCGTCTTCGTCAGAGGATGAAGACATATTATCATCATCCTCCTCGTCCTCATCATCATCATCATTGTCATCATCGGCGCCTTCGTTATCGCCGTCGTTGTCCAAGTCGTCAGCAATGTCAGCATCAGATAAAAGAGCCGAATCGAGGTCCGAGTCGAGATCCATTCCTTCCTCGTCTTCGTCCGAGTCCATGTCCGAGTCCGCCATCGCTTGCCGGGCTTGCAGCTTTTGTTCGGATATAGTAACTGCCTCATTAAGAGCAGCCTTGACCCTGCGCTGCTCTTCGGCCTCCCACTCTTCAAGCCGTCGTCGATTGATTTCAGCTTTGACATTTTCCCAAGTGCCAAAGACGGCGCGAACGACGAGGCGATACCGCGCAATCCAGAGCTCCCTCGCCTCTTGCTCGAGCTGCTCGGCGGTCTTAGGCTGGCGGCGCTTCCACTCATCTCGACAGGCCTCCGCAATTTTCTTGGCCGTAGCCCTGTGGCGCACGTGCTCAGCAACCAGAAGCCTTCGGAAGTTAGCGCCGGCTTTGGCTAGGTGGTCCATGTGCGCCCATTGTCTCGGTGGCTCGTCTTGTGGCTCGGGAACAAACACGGAACATCGCTCCTCGGATAGAATGCCGCCCGGTTCGGTTTCCGTCTCGATCGTCCGTATGACTTGAGCTTCTTTGTTCGCAGCTTCGTCGGTGATGCGCGCCTCATCGTCTGCAGAGAAAAGGCCGCCCTCCTCGACGGGTATCTCCCATGCGCGCGCCCAGTATTCGTCAAACGTCGGGAAGAGCTTCGGCCGTTTCGTGAGTTGATCGGGATGGAGGATGGGAATAGTGTCGAGACGCGTGCGTAACCGGATCCTAGCGGGTGTGTCGCGTAGGCTAGACGCCCGTCGCCGGCCTGGGCTGGTGAGCTCTTGGGACGCTGCGCTCTCTGCCCCATATCGTGATGTCCTTCTTGTTCTAGTAGATTGGCGGGTCGGCGGTTGGGGTGGCGGGGAGGGGACCTGTCTCCTTGGTTGTGTGGTTCGTGATGAAGTTCTGAGTTCCCGCAAGGGAGGTGGTTTCGGTGCGGTTCGGGTCGGTTTCGGAGTAGGCTTCTTTGCAGGAGCCTTTTGGGCGGATTTTTGAGCGGAGGGTTGGGGGGTGGCGGTGGCTCGGCTGCCTACGGTTGAGGGCCTGGGGCTAGCAGCAGGAGACGCAGTCGGCTGGACAGCTCGCCTCGTCAGTCGCTTGTCTCCCCTGAGACGTTCTTCCAGGGGAACGGAGTTAATCCGTCCGGATTTGCGTCTTCCATTCTCCGTAAAGGTCGTCGGGCCATCAGCTTCGATCTTCTTCCAGGGTGGGGAGATAGGCCTCTTGCGGGGACCGCTTTGAGGGGTGGCATCTTGAATCCGTCGACGTTTGGCTGGGCGCTCATCGTCGGCAGGGGTATCGGCATCGGTTGTGATGTCGAGGTAGTTCTCCTTTTCGGTATCTAACAACGATCCGTTCTCGGTTGGATGTTCTGCGGTTGATCCAGCTTCTTTCTGTGGCGAGGCTCCACGGCCGGATTCTGGTTCTTCGTCGGATTCGCCATCTGATATGGACTTGGAAGGGGGGTTCGGTGGGTTAGGATCGGAATAAAAATCGGAATCGAACGTGTAATCGGCTAGGTCGGATAGGGGAGAGTCTGAATCCAGGTCATCAAGGTTGGCCAAACCCACATCCGGCGTTGTTGGACGCGGCGACGCGGAAGGGGTCATTACGGCAGGGGCGACAGGGAAGACGAGAGGGTCGTGATCTCGATGAAAGTGGCATTTGGTGGGTGAAAATTAAGGTCTACGGAATCGTAAGGATTCAGGAAATACCCATGCGAAGTTTGGTCATGACCACGATCTACATCGGATGCTGGCGTTGAAAAACGTGAGCCAGGTGATGGAATTGCGGCAAGGGAAAAAAAATCGTGAAGTGGATGATGACGGGAGCAAAGGTCAGGCTCAGGCTCGAAAAGGGAGCCACATCATAGAATTTGACGTGTACTCCGTATGTTGAGGTCTTCTGGCACGGTGGGAAATCCTCGAAGGAAGGCGGAAGACGTCGGTTTTCAGAGGAAAATGTACCGAGTACCGCCTGATTTAGGACCTCCACGCGGGAAAACTAGGAAGGCAGCAGGCTTGGACAGTAGCTAGTACTTGTGATTAGTCACCCAGACCCAATTAGCCAATCAGAGCGTCCGGAATCAAGTTTGCCCTGCACCACTCTCGTCGCTTGCTGCTTTTGTCTGACGACAACTTCAAGTTCCGCTGCTTGCGGCCTCGAGCAATACAATTCATCCCCCGACTACGATACTCCGTCCACCCGCAGCTGTGTCTGCATTTCTCGATTCGTAGCTCATCGGTAGACGTCCCGGCTGCGCAATTCTCGGACAGTCAAGGTACGCTCTGACCTCCGCCCCGTGAGCCAATTACCTCGTCGCCATATCGACCCGGAATGAGAAGAAACCCAGATGCTAGAGAGCAAAAACCCGCTGACGAACGCTCAATTGAACACTAACAGATGATGTCTCGGCGACTTGCTTCGGCTTCGACGCGGCGCGTCCTCGGCCTCGGTGCCAACCCCGTCCCCGTTGTCCAGAAGCGATTCTTCTTCCCTCCCTCAATTAACTCACGGGAGGTTATCAACGAAAAATATCCCGACTACCCCAAGCTGACCGATGCCGAGGATCCTGGAATGGTTAGTGACACCTGTTAGAAGGGCGTTTTTTCGTCCGGGCGACTGGATGTCGTTCGAATGTGCGTACGCTTGCTGACAGAGCGACAATTCCACGTGCTTAGAATGGCGGCTACATCAACCCTCCCGCGATCAAGAGGCAATTCCGCGACCCTTATGGCGAGTGGTGGGATTCCCAGGAGAGGAGAAACTTCGGCGAGCCCGTCCACGAGGATAACGACTTGCTGGGCATCTTCTCTCCTTACGAGTACAACTGGACGACCCCCGGCAAGGGTGCCCTGATGTTCGCGACCGCGACGGCCGTTCTGCTCTCTGCAATTGGGCTCGTATACCTGACATATCCTGATATGAAGGCTGTTCCCAAGGAATACGTCGACGGTTTGGAGCGGGAGCTTGGTGGTTCGGGTGCGGTGAGGGTAAGCTTCTGATCTTCGACCTGTCTTGGACATCGGTATGTCCAATTGATTGGATTCGGTGCTAACATTCCTTTAGGCGAGGAAAGCCGGTGATCCTGATCCTTGAATAAAGCTTGGGGATGGATTAGCTGGGGCAATTTAGATACCTGACGTCAGGACATCGTTGATGGCCGTTCATTTTGTCTGATAGAGTGCACTTTCATTGTATATTACTCTCGCGGCTGCCGAAGTGGTCGTGCTGAATTGACTCTAGTTGCACATGCCTCGTCTGTTCCTGCGTTGAGGATCCGTGGTAGATGTAGGTTCTTTCCATGACCAACGCATCTAACTGTAGCTGCGATTGCGGAAAGACGCTGTTATCTTATCGTCCCTCGGTTGGGGAAGTCGCAGACGCCACTTCCAAGGAGGGTTCGTAAGTACCTTGAATAAGAAACACTCTGAGTAGAATCAAAAGCATCAATTGATCTCCATCCAACTTCACCAGGTCTACGATGAAAGGGCCCATCCAATCCAATTGTTTAATCAATATAGGGTTCCGTTCTGGGAGCGAGAGCCGGGCCGCTGTTGCACGCAACCCAAGTACCCAGCCCCCGTAGCAGAAGATGAGTCGTTCCACTCTCCTCAGCCCGCCCTTTGGTCTCTGTTGATTTGCGCCTAGTGGTCACGATACCGATCAGTATACATCAAATGCACATTCTCTCTCTTGTTTCTCGCGTCCGGAACCAACCTTTTAGTGTCAACTAAATCACGGATGCTCTATCCTTAAGCAGGAAGTCAATGTCGTGAGGGTCCGTAATCGGCTGATCATATCGATCTAGACGTTGGGTTCCTTCTCTTCACGCTATTAACCCCTCCCAACGCCCCCAACATCAAGCATCAACCCTTCCTTTCCAGGACTCAAATGATGCTCTACAGAAGGTACATTCTTGGAATAGCTACCTTATATTAATTCAAGTTTAGTTATTAGCCGGCATCGCCCCGAAACGTCGTCCACTTCTCTTCTGTCGAGGCCCATGACAAAACCTCCCCTCGTGCTCCTTTTCTACCCCTCCCCTGTCCCCCTAGCCTTTCGATACTTGAACCCATCGCTCGATATCGAGAGATCGGGATCAGTATTTTTGCTTCCAAACGACTATTGATTCTATTTGAGATTGGCTTTGCGTTCAACATGCGATACGATGATTGGGATGTCTTGCTCTTCCCATGGGACTGTGGTATCCCCATGAAGGAGTTTCAGGTGTCCTGTCACTTAGTACAGGACCCAGGTGAGTGATTTGGTCTTCTCTATTTCCACCTTTTACCCGCTGGGTCTCTAGGACTAATCACCAACTCTCTGCTTCAGAGTTCTCGATCCCGAATTGTGCTATGGGACTCCCGACAATGACGTGTTTCATTCCTAGCCTCGAGGCCGGTTCCCCATTCCACATATCAATCCACAGCTGGGTTCAGAATCCGGAAGCGAGCACTTTTACGAAGGCCATCACCAAGCATCCGGAACTTGTCAAGTTTCAAGCAAGGATTTACTTTGATGGACGCCTGGTCGGGTAGGTTTGTCATGGGGACAACAACAAAACCTCACTGACATCGCCTATTCCCCAAGGTCCGATGTGTTCGATGGCTCCGGTAACTGGCCTCAAGTTATCAACAATGCTAAAGGTACTACTACCACCATGTAGCCTGTCAAGCAGGGATAAGTGAAGTAGCCCATAGCTAACACTATTTCCGCATCGGTAGACAACAACACAGACGGCCAGACCGATATTCTACGGTTCCCTATGTTCCTTTCCGATGTGCTCCAGCAAAACTCCTGGAGCGCAGCCGACGATCTAGGTCGTATTAAAGTTGTTATCAGTGAGGCATTCTCCCGGGGGCCACTGGCCATGGGTTTCGAGACGGTGAAGAATATCGTGGCCTTCTCCTTCCAGCATGCTCCACTCGGTAGGTCTGCCGGCATTTCTAAGCGGCGGATACTGTTGCTGACCCAAATATCATCTCCAGCTCTCCTCGAAGCCGCTGCCATCGCCTGGCCCAATCCGTCGATGTGGTTGGAGACGCCGATCATGCCTTCTAGGCCGAACTCATGGTTATCATCGCGGGATAAGCCATTTTTGCATGCTCATTCATCGCGCCGCCCTAAACCTAGGCGGGCATCGAGGACACAGGAGATTGTCGGCCACAAAGCCTTGCATACCAACAGCCTAGTTCGGAGGAACACGGAGCCAGTCTCTAATTCGTTCGCCCTCCCTGGGTTTCCACTAAATACCTCCTCTAGTCTCCTGGCTAGCCCAGGGTGCCTTAGCACAGGCTATCAGACACCCTCCAGTGTTTGGGTAAACCCTCCTTCTCAACTCGGTGACGCGGGAAAAGACAACAGATCTAACAAGGACAAATCCAACTCTGACACGAGTATGCCGGATTTCGTGTGCCAGGCGGAGCATAATCCTTGGACTGGGCCCAATTCCAATTATGATCCGAGTACAACCCTAGGAGCCGGGGAAATGGGCATCAACTCATTCAACACAGCGCCGCCCATTGATCCCGCACCGCACAGTGGCAATGGTCTCCAGTCTTGCGCCATGACGAACCCGTTTACGCAAGGGGCTGTCGCTTTCGAGGCTCGGGTGCCTGCATGCACGGCTGGGTCGGGGAATGGATCCCAGCAACCGATATTGACTGAACGCCGTACAATATCTACACCGATTCTCGCACATAATGTACCGCTTCCGCTTTCCGATATGCCGAGCACCCGGGTGTCTCTGCAAAACCCTAATGGCCCAGAGGCGACCCCACTAGCTACAAGGAGCATGGTGAACGTTGCTGGCAGGCCTGGAATGACAACCCCAATGTCTGCAAGGGTTCAAAAGAGCCACCGAACGCTCTCTGGGGGCTTCTTCGATACGCGAGTGTGCAAAAGTCCGTTGGCCCGCTTCGGGTCGGTTGCAGTGGAAACGAACAGACTCGTTGACGGAATCGCGTCACCAACAGGCAACTCGAATCCCAGCCTCGCAACACCAAACGGCAGCATGGTAGGGTCAGGGTCGTTGACTAATTTCCAGCTGACGCCATTCGAATCCGGGGTACATGGACAAGGTCCGTTATCGATGAAGCCGGAACACGGCGGAGGAGGGAATTTTTCCGAGGAGGCCATTATTGAGGCATTGGGCCTCGCTTAGTGAAACGGAAGTCAACTGACTGAACATTAAGCTCAAAGCATAAGAAAGGTGCTACCTGTTAAGATCGAATTACTGCTTAGGACAAAGGAAGGGGTCGGAGAAAGGCATGTGCCTGTATTTGTTAGACGGAAAAGTCTTACCCCTGTTTCATTTTTGTTTGCTTGTCGAATCTTTTTTCGCCCCGGCTTCTTACTATTCCCTTGGGAATTTCCAGATCGAGGATTGAGAATACATGTATAATAGTGGTGTAAATTAGATAACTTATTTTCTTAACTCTGCACTGCTCTACGACTAGTGTACACCCTCCCTAATATGGTCATGTTCTATCCTTAGGTTTTTGTTCCATGATTCAGGGCTTTCCCCCTCTTCTTTGGCTGTGAGATTTTATTGACTGACTTGCAGGGTATACCGACCGCTTTTTGCAGGGCCCTTCATGTCTTCTTATTCGCCCTGAGAATCGCTGGAAGGGCGAAGAGCTCTTCGGCGAAGCGGGTGGAGATCTTCCGTCTTGCGGTGCCGTCTCCGGAAGAGAAGTGGGGCTCATCTCGGCGGCGAAGCCGGTGTGTGTATTTGGATCTGTGATGGGCTGTCGACATAGAAATCAAGTGAAACTATGAGGAATACACTAAGAAAAGAGAAAAGAAATTGCCACAATTTAATTGATATTTAAATATAGATGGGCAAGTGGCAGTTCGGGATGAAGAAAAATAAAAGCTCAAGGGAGAAAAATAAATTGAAAATATAAAAAGCTCGCTCGCGTTCGCTCCCAGGATCGAACTCCCGAGTGCGCCGCGAGCTACGGAAATTGCAATTTTCTAACCTTCTGAGCGCTTCGATGACCACTTGGCCACTGGTCGTAGTCTTACCACTTGAGCTACTCAGTTGGGAGTTTCTAACTGATCGTCGTATATAAAGTTATTATGAGGGCTTAGTAGAATCTAGAGGAAGGAGGGAGTGGTGTACGTTCCTTCCTCGAGAGGTTGAATACTGGTGATGCGGACAACTTCATTCTCAAACGAAGAGTAGACTAGAAACGATTGTAACATTCGTACAGTCTTGAATAAGAAGAATTTTCGAGCTGTTTCCAGGGCACCAGTTGCTATCAAAATTTCTCAAGCTGATTTCTGGCGATCACTGCCAGGCTACACGGACCATCCATGTGCTTAAGCCAAGGATTCCCATTATCAGTTAAAGGCAATGCTCGCATTCCAATTACAGGCGTTTCCCAATGTCGGTCAATTTTGTCCTATTCGCCCAGTAAATGGGTTTGCTAACTTTTGAGGCCAGCCGGCGGGTATTTCGTGGAATGCCCGTATCTACCAGGGCCCCAGTCCACGCGAGATATCGCGAACCAGATCACACACTCTAAGCAAGTTTTCACCTCCCCAACCAGCCGAACAGCTTTGGGCCTACTGCAATAGGCCATCCCACGCAAAATTTGAACCCGCTGCAAGACCGGCCTGCCCCTGTATTCAAACGTCATCTATGATAACGAGGTCCAAGATGACGCCTTCGGTTACCACGATTGTTATATTCTCGGTAGCACGGAGAACAAAGCCCTTCTGTAGGGTAATATCCTCCCCCAGGCCACTACCGCGTCGTATCTTCGGTAGACTGGGACCCCACAACTGAACGAGGACTATGTCGGCTGAGGTGGGCACTTCAAGCGGCTTCTGGATTTCGCCTCTGAGGCGAATTGCACCCGCTTTCTTGAGGCCTAGTTAGACGGATTTAAATAGATTCGAATATAATGGTATATTGACTTACTTTCCCCTCCGGAATTCCAATAGCTTCCGATAGCGGATGGCATTTAAATCCAAGGAGACTGTCATTGCAGATTTCAAAGTTGTCAAAGCTTGCGCGATAAAGAAAATTTGCAAGATCCTGAAGGATGCCCTCGGCATCCCCAGGTATTTTCCGTAGTTGTAACATCGTTTGTCGGTCGAATTGCTCTTAGGCTTATAAGGAATTACTGGCAAATCACGTTTTGAGATACTATTAATGAAGAATCAATCCCATGTGGTATAAACCGTGGGTAGATCGATGCTCATATCATGGTATGAAACTGAAATCCCCCCTCCTTAAACCGCGGCACAGCCGAGTTGAAGGCAAGCAGTTCATGGTCTGCACTCGAGAAACCGGCCTTGCTCATCATTCGCTGTTGGGCGGAGGCGCATGCGGGGTGGCTGTAGGCAATGAAGTGGTTTGACCAGCCGCAGCCTGCTCTCGGTTCGCTCTGTCAAATCGAACCAAGGCCCCCCTTCACTTCGCATTAAACTACAGAGAGCTTCTCTCAGCGCTCATTCAAAGTCGGAGCGCAGAGAAAACATTATCGGCTTACCCAAATGAGTTTCGGCTACGCAGTGGGCGACGTGATCGCCGTCCTCGGTCTCTTGGAGCGCATCGCGATAGAGATTCGCAACTACCGCGATGCGCCGCACCATTTCCAAGAACTCCAGGCCCAGCTGGAAATTTACAAGACCACCATCCAGACGGTCCTCAGCATCGAGCCCAGGTGTCTGGAGGATTTCGCCGGTATCCAGCGTATGAGGGCTATTGCCTTGCATTCAGGGCGGCCTTTACAATGCTTCATCGATATTATGCACGGCAAGGAGACTGCCTCGGGCATTTTCAGACTCGGAGTGCGCTGAGGTCCATCGGGACGCGGTTGCACTGGTCTATGATTGCTAGGAAGGATGTGGAGGAACTACGAGCCGCTCTGCTCTCTAATATGCTTGCTATCAACATCCTTCTAAGCACCGCTCAATTGTACTATTCCCTTACATCGTCGTCTACGACCACCATTCGCGGCTATGACGTGCTAATACGTCTCGACAGGAGTCAAGTCCAAAGATTGGGCCCAGAGATTATCGGCTTTATGAAGGGTCACTCTCACAGACTAGCTACGTACTCGCAGGAAATTGTAATCCTGCAAGATGCCGTGAACAAAACCCCAGTCCTCATTGGGGACTTGAAGACTTGCTTCACCCGAAATCAGACGATAACTCGTGAACAGGTACAGACGATCGACAAAAGAATAGGCCTAGTTCAATCCCGTGTTGACTCTCTGGGAGAAACGTTCGATGCCGTAGTGGTATTCGGACAATTCCTTGGCGAAAAGCTTGATAAATCATGGCGGCGGTTGTTTCACACCTTATTACGACTACGAAACTTGATTGAGTTGTAAGTTTACAGATGCTAGGAACTCGATTGTTGCTGACGAGAAGGTGAAAAAAGGCTCCTGGCACTCTCTCGGGATACACTTCAAAAAGTTTCCGAAAATGCGTGGGCTGTTTCCTCCCTTATTATTTCCGTTGTTAGCCTGGCTAACCTACGGCATGAAGCGCGATACTTCTGGATATCCGAAGAAGCATGGCTGATATCTCGCGGGCTCTCGAGGCTATGCCAAATCATGTTAACCTTCCAGTAGTTCGGTTCGACGATGTTTTTGGAGAAAGTTGGGCGTTGCCGTTTCAAGCCTGCTCACAGTGGATAGTAAGCTGCCCAATGAGCTCTTCCATAATCAAGAAAATTGAAGACAAGTTCACCAGAGCCATGACAGGGGTTTACTGATATGCTCGATGCGGTCGTGTTTGGGAAAGATCGGCCGGGAGCTAAGAGCATCGTCACTAAATGCATATCCACCGGTATTGCAAAGTCCAGTAGAGATCCCGAATCTGAGCTCGAGTACTACCGAGTTCAACCAGGTGTCACTATTGAGCAATCGATGGTCGTCCCTTGGCCAATATCCGATTCTGGATCCTGCCCTTCCCCAGGTTGCCGTGGACTGCTTTGTCCGACGCCGGGAAGGCCCAACAAAGAGAGATGGTATAGTTTCCCTTCAATGCGTGGCAGGTACAAGCGAACGCTAAGAGGAGTACAGCATGGTATGTATGCTCACCGTCGTGACGACTGAGCTATACGAAGACCTTGTTGCGGTTCAAAGGTATTATACTAGTACCTAATGATACCTGAGTACACTCCTACCTCCACTAACAGATATAGGCCAATTCCACATCGGGAACTTCTTAGACTTCCTCCAGTGGGAGAAAACCGGGTTGGATATGTCCGTCGGATCCACGCCTACCGACTAGTCAAGCCCGTTGCGAACTTCGAAGAGGCCCAGCGGCTTCTCCGCATTGACAAGGACGATGCGAGAGCGAACCAATACATGGGATGGCATTACCTTGTACGGGGAGACGCAGAAAGAGCCCTGCCCCATTTGCTGGTGTCTTCAAAGTTCCACGGTACGGTGCCCAAGCAAACCTAGGCCATGTGCTAATGCGACTTGGGTTAACGAGGAGCACGTAGGACACGACTGGGAGAGCGGTCAACAATCTAATTATCTCTTGGGGCGCGCGTACATGATACTCAAGGAGCCAGACTCCGCGCGTGAGGCTTTTGGGAGGTCTATGCTCGGCTCCGTCACCTCCGTGATAGAGTATTGGTTAAGTGTGGGTAACCTTGAGCTTATGGAGCGAAACTTCTCCTTGGCACATAAATGCTACAAGCTCTGTATCAATATGGACGTAAACAACTCGCGCTGGGGGGTGTTGATGAATGACGGCATCGCGGTAAGTTGGATACTGTCCATCACCTATCTTGGTCTTGAAATGCTCATATATTGATCAATTAAGCTGGATCTGCTGGGCAGACACACGGAAGCCCTGGAAGCTTATAGTCGCTGTCTTGCCTTGAATCCTGATGCCGAGTATGCGATGTCGAGGCTCGGAAGCGCTCCGCTTACCGGGGCAGACATGGCCGAGGTAGAAAGGGTCCTATTCGAGTCCCCCTTAATGCATGTTCTTGAAAACCGCTCTAGTTTCAGGCAAAGACTTGAATCTCAACGTGTTAGGGAGAAATGGGATCGCTGGGGGGCCTTTGGGTTGTTTCCATAAATACATGTTGGTCGGGATGTCTTCGGCAAAATTGAATAGACCCTGATGGCCAAGCCGACGCTGGGCCCAAATAGGAAATCAACTTATTGTGTCATCGCTCACATCCATTGTTCACATCCAGCTCCATTGTCCCACTCCCTCCATCATCTTAAGCCCTCTTCCGAGCAAGAGCTGTTTCCTACCACGAGAAGGATGCCACCGCCCTTTTCTCTCGCTTTGCTGGCTCTGCTGGGGTCTGCTTTTGCCACCCCGAGCCCCGACCCTCAACAGCTCCCATTGATTACCACAGACCTGCTTCATGGCAATGCTCCCCCAACAAAGCTGCGGGATGAGCTTCTCTCGCTTCACCGATCTTTGGTAGAGATCGAATCCATTACGTATCACGAGACTGAAGTCGGCCACCATCTTGCTCGATATCTCAGGCGTCGGGGTTACACTACTCAGCTCCAGTACATCCCCTCCAAAACTGATTCCCCAGATGAGAACCGGTTTAATGTCCTGGCCTGGCCTGGAGACTCGGAGCGCCCCAATCCCCGTGTCATCATAAGCTCTCATATCGACGTGGTTCCTCCTTATGTTCCCTACTACATCTCCGACGACGAGCCCACGTCCGACACCATCATCGGAGGACGTGGCTCCGTAGACGCCAAGGGGAGCATAGCAACCCAAATTATTGCTCTGCAGAGCCTGCTGGACGCAGGCGAGGTCCGCGAGGAAGACGTGATGCTCTTGTTCGTAGTTGGCGAGGAGAGTCCCGGAGACGGCATGAGGCACTTTTCAAACAGCTCGGAAAGGCGCGCCCTCAACTTCGAGTCCGTCATCTTTGGTGAACCCACGGAAAACAAGCTGGCTTGCGGACATAAGGGGGGTCTCTTCTGCTCTATCGAGGCCAGCGGCATTTCTGGTCACTCTGGCTATCCCTGGCTTGGGAAATCCGCCAATGAGCTCCTTGTCAAGGCGTTGTATGAAATGATAAATACCGATTTGGGAAGCAGCGACAAGTTTGGCAACACCACTGTCAATATTGGCCGCATCGATGGTGGCGTGGCGGCGAATGTCATTCCTGATCATGCTAAAGTAGACCTTGCTATTCGGGTTGCCATCGGCCCCGAAGATGAAGGCGGGGAGATTGTCGTTGGCCGCATTAAGAAGATTCTCCAAGAGTTGGACTTGGAATCGCTAAAGTTCGCGTATACGCATGGGTACGGCGTTGTAGAGTGCGACTGCACTGTTCCAGGTAGCGTATCCCCTCCTTTGAACCAAGCTCGTCGAGATACGTTGAACTCATGCCCCTTTAGGATTCGAAACGACCGTCGAGAGCTACGGAACAGATATACCGAATCTGAAGGGCGTTTACAAACGGTATCTCTATGGTCCTGGCTCTATTCTTGTCGCCCACGCACCGAACGAGAGGTTGACTGTCGGTGACCTCGAGACCTCGGTTGAGGGTTATAAACGTCTAATACTGCATGCGCTGCAAAATTGAGGAATTGGTGCCTCTCGTTGTATAACCCTTCTTTATTCTTCTACATAGCTTAACCCCATTTTATCATTCAATCATACCTCCAATCAACAGTCTAATCTAACTTAGGCCTTGGCGACATCGCTCTCGCTCTTTATTCTCGCGAGGTCAAATTTGCCCTCACTGTCCTTGACTACCACACCAGCTTCGGTCACAATGGCATCAATCAGCTCGTGGGGTGTCACGTCAAATGCGGGATTCCACACATCGATCTTCTGGTCCGCCGTCGCGATCCGTACCACCTCGTTGCTGTCAACCGTGCCGTCTTGCTTGACAACCGGCCCGGATACTTGTGTCAGTTCTTCCTTCTTGCGCTCCTCAATGTGGATATCGGAACCCGCTGCCGTCGCGAGATCGATACTGGTTCGGGGCGCGGCAACGATGAACTTGAGGCCGTGGTACCGCGCGAGGACAGCTAGTTGGTACGTGCCGATCTTGTTAGCCGTGTCGCCGTTTGCGACGACCCGGTCGGCGCCGACAATGACGGCCGCAATGTTCTTTTCAGCCTTTTGCGTGGCAAAGAGAGCGCCGGCCATCGAATCCGTGATGAGCGTGCTGGGAATTCCCTCGTAGACGAGCTCGAAAGCGGTAAGACGGCTGCCCTGGTTATACGGCCTCGTTTCCGTACAGAAAGCGTGCTTCAAAAGACCGTCTTTGTGGAGACTTCGAATTATTCCGAGGGCCGTGCCGTGGCCCGACGTTGCGAGGGAGCCAGTGTTGCAGTGGGTCAGCACGGATATCGTGTTGTCCTTGCTGGCGCCGACGACGTCGCGCAACCAGTTGGTACCATTCTCGCCGATGGAAACGTTGGTGTGGAGGTCGCGGTTCATGTACTCCTCGGCGCCCGCAATGTAGGCCTTGACGATTTCGTCGACGGTGCTCTCGGGTTCCGTCTCGCGTACGCCGCGAATGAGCTTCTTGAGGAGGATAATGGAGTTTCCTAGGTCGACGGCAGTTGGGCGGCTTTCCTTGAGGTAGTCGAGTCTCTTGTCGATGTAGGCGATGATGTCGTCCGTTGTAGAAGCCTCTAGAGGCAAATTTGTTAACTCGGCTCTTGTGCGTGCCAAGGGGCCATGTAATTGGAATTAGAAGGACCCAGCTTATGGGATAACTTACGGTATTCACCATTATGAAGCTCGACCGCGAGGCCAAGCAGCGCAACGATTGCGATCGCGGGAGCACCTTGTATCCGTATTAATCAAACATATTCTTTTTCCAACACCTATTTAGTTGTGAATTCCCCCAGCCAATCCAAAAGCCGACGCCTACCAACCTCTTACTCTCATCGATCTGATGCAGTCAAAGGCATCTTCGCAGGTAGCGACAACCTCATACTGAAACGAGTGAGGAAGCTGGAGCTGGTCGAGGACCTTGAGCTTTCCGGGAGAGTACTGAATAGCTTCGAGAGTGGCCATTATCTACGGAGAAAAAACCGAGTATGAAAAAAAATTGTGCCAGAATGAAGAGATCCAACTCTTCAAGAGAGTACAGGTGAAGTGAGGGCTTTTCTCTGTTTAAGAGACCGAGCTGCCCGGTATATTTTCTTGATAATGATATGAGAGAGCTCGTCATCGCGGGGGAGGGGCAGATGATATTCAGCTGTTAACAGGTGGCTGACATCTGTCAATTGAATCTCGAGCTGCGCGTGGTCATTTTATTCGCTGAGATGTCACTTGGAGAACCACAATGGACAATGGATGAGCTGCTTTGCGCAGAACCTTGCCCCTGGCTTAGTCATCGGAGGCCAACTTCAACTCTTCGGGAGCTTTAGCCAGGCACCGCTGAGAGCAAAGCATCAAGGGGATTTACGAAATTGTTTTCTGCGCGGACATGATATCCTGAATTTTACGAAGTTACGAACTTGATACGATCTCCTTTCCTTACATCTCGTCTCCGTTTTCCACTATAGAAGCAATATTGGGCTCTCCATGCATCTATGAAAGTTGCATCTCATGTGCGCAGGAAGAACCCCTTAGATCTGGGTCAATAACATGTAACGGGGCTTGGTAGGGTTCTAGCTAGCAACCATGGAGCAATTTTCGACCTCTAAGGTGACGGGTAAGTGGCTTTCTCTGCGGAACCGAGGATCCTACGTGCTGGCTAATTGTTGCGCGTTGTAGTCGAGTGCTTCGACCCCCACGACGTCTACAAGCTCGCCGCCCCCGGCCTCATCCCGAGACTCCCCCTCCGAAACCTTCACTGGCAATCGCATGCCGGCCACCTCCGCTCCATCAACACCCTACATGTCGACCTGATACTTTCGGAAGAGGTGGACTTCAACAAGTCGGACCCTGCGCTTCGACGTTCTGCGAGCGTCAGCACCAACCAAGATGGCTTCCAGACCCAGACCGTTGGCGGTGGCGGGGGCCCGACCACCCCTAGCGAAAGCTCCGAGTCGCCATCCGTAGTAGCGATGCAACCCCAGTCGAAGGCACGCCGACATCAGATACCTGGACTGAGGCAAACCCCATACCTCAAGGTCCTCTTTGTGCGATGCGACGATAACGATTCCTACAAGGGTCAGGTTCGATCCGAGATACGAGAGTGGATCAAGAAGAATACGGTGCCGCAGGGCTCGAGTAAGAAGGGGACTATCGAGGCACATGATGCGTTTGACTGGTTGATTGTGCATGTGGTTTTGCCCAATACCGTCGCTGCGACGCAGCCGAGGACAAGCGGGAAGAGCGCCGATGCTTCGGGCTCGGAGGCGAAGAGCGCTTCGAGGTGGAGGGGTGGTTCCTCAACGCTGCTGGAGAAGTTACAGGCGGATTTTAACGTTGCGGGGAAGAACTCGGTGGATCGTGTCGCACAGGTTCGGGTCGGGATTAATGACGTCCCTTATGACATGCTACCCCGGGTGGTTCCTGCTGTGCCGTCGGGATACGTAGAGACGGAGCAGGACGTCGAAGCGGCGTGGCAAGATTCGATTGCGAAGCTCAAGGCGCGTATCTTGACTTCGTTTGATATACGAGTCACCCGCTACGAAGAGGATATCAAGGAAAAGGACGCTCAGCGCATTCTGCCCGGCTGGAATTTTTGCACTTTTTTCATCTTGAAGGAGGGGCTAGCCCGTGGTTTTGAGAGCGTAGGCCTCGTGGAGGATGCCTTGGTTGGTTATGACGAACTCAGCGTTGGCCTTGACATGGTTATCGCGAAACAGGCGACATCTGGTTCTCCAACGAGCCATGGTGGAGCGCTGCTACCGTACACAAACGATCTGAAAGAGGCTGTCGAAAAGGCTTTGGCGTCGCTAAATCCGGAAGCGGGGGAGACCACGGATGAGGAATCTGTCGACCTCCAAGCCGGCGATGACGAATTCGAAGATATTCCGATTATTGCTGCTAGGAAACCGTATCGGGATATGATTCTAGCCAACAATGTTTCGCTTTTCGACTTCAAGTGCTATATATTTGCTCGCCAAATCGCGCTCTTACTTCGTCTAGGAAACGCCTGGTCTACGCGGGAGGAACTCGTGGCGAAGTTGAATGAGCAGCGGGAGGCAGCTCTGCGGGGAGTCGACCCCCGCATACCGGCCGAGACGAAACACGCGGACGATTCGGAAAATTTATCTCGGCTGTCGGAAATCTGTAGGCGGACACTCGAGTTTATCCCCGTCGCATCGCAGATTATGCAGCGTGACATTATCGTCGCTGCGCAGGCGTCAGATACAGCCGGCGGCGAATCGACCTCGGAACCGAAAAAACTGCCGCCGTCACTCTCTGCGGTGGTGGACAACATGGTGGCCTCGTTCGCCTTTTCCGTTGCGCAACAGGTGCTCGCCCAAACCTCGACCAAGGCCCTTCCCATACCTCCTTCTACTCTCACTACCCCTGACGGCCACGAGCCTAAACTCTCCATTCCTGAACCGAAAACGATGATGCACCCGGCGAGGACGTCATCTCTTAATATGCCGGCAGGTTCACGCCCACCGCCGAGTCCCAACGTGTTCCCGGGGCCTGGCCGGAGTCCGAAGGTGTCGGAAAAGGACGCCACAGCCCATTCACACTTCCTCAAAGCTGGCCTGGAGGAACTTGCCGCTAGGCGAGCCGAGTTGTACAGTCTAAGTCGAAATATCTTGGAGAAGTTGGGGCGCACCAAGGGCTGGAATGATGGATGGAACCAAGTGCCTATGCTGCCAGACAGCATCGATTACTCAACAATGGAAGACGTCAATCTTGATGACGACGATTCTTCTCAATCAAGCAGCGAAGTGTCTTCGGTGGATAGCGATAAGTTCCTCTCACACTCTGTTCTGTCAAACCGGCTGCTAAGCGCCGCCTTTGCGAGCAAAGAGGATTTCTACCGACTTTACGAGACTCTGACGGACAAGGCGTTGAGACACTATACGGTAGCGAACCATACGCACTCCATCAAGTCCTGTCTGGCCGACTTGGCGGTGTTCAAGTACCAAGCTGGCGAGTTTCCCGATGCCGCGGGGTTCTTTGACCGCGCGACCCCCTTCTTCGGTGAGAATGGCTGGACTCTGCTCGAGCTGTCCATGCTCATCATGTATTGCCGATGTCTCAAGAAGCTGGATAGGAAGAAGAAGTTGGTCCAGGCCGTGCTCAAGCTTCTTATGGGAGCTGCTGCGGCTGAAGCAGAGTACGCCAAGCAGTCGTCGCTGATGAAACTCAGTAGGGGCCGCCCCGATTTGTCGGCCGTCAAAGGCTTCGTTGAAGAGTTGTTGGCGGCTTCGACAGCTCTTCCGGAAGAGATCATTATTCCGCTGAGCAACTTCTTCCTTAATATCGATATCAGTGGAACGGTTACATACCTAGATGGTTCGGACTCGTTTTCGCTTGATGTCGAGCTGAACAGCCTATTGCAGGATGAGCTTCCGATCCAGAGAGCTACGTTGCGGCTGGCGTGTGTGGATGGTGGGCCGACGAAGGAGATTCGGCTCGAAAGTGCTGGGAAGCAAGTTGTCAAGCCGAAGAGGAGCCGTGTGACATTCATTGGCAAAGTGAGTCTTGACCCCCAGGCTTGCGGTGGAGGCCGTTATGTCGCTAACCTGTATGCTTTAGGCCGTCACAACCGGACGATACAAAGTTGATCAACTCTTTTTAGAGAATGGCAGGCTTGTACTCAGCTACGAACGGGACGTAAATCAAATCTCGCCTGCAGGCGATACGATATTCCGGAACCCGCCGATTCTCCTCTTCCAGCAGACGCAGTCATTCGACATCGGGCTGGCTGCGGCCAAGCATACCCGGCTTGATCAGAATAACGCGCTCGAAATCGAAATTTCAACTGGGTGGAACTCCGTTAAATCATGCGAAATTGCAATTAAACCCGCCACGGGAGGGCTGCGCACGATT
Source organism: Scedosporium minutisporum (assembly GCA_034774675.1). NCBI lineage: Eukaryota > Fungi > Ascomycota > Sordariomycetes > Microascales > Microascaceae > Scedosporium > Scedosporium minutisporum. Next base: position 26,600 of record SJVG01000498.1, read on the forward strand.
GCCGCCGAAGCTAAGGTCTTAACACCAGATGTTACTTTTGCGAAGCCTCCGGAGGCGGGCATGCTCTTCTTTAGCGACCTCGAACCCGAATCCAAGGTAACCGTTAGCTTCCCCTTCTCTGTGGAGCTGGATGTCCCCACCGTCACGGTCAGGCTTGAGGCGAGCTATGCTACCAAAGACGGAGTCTTCCGCTGCACCAAGTTGGAGTCCGTACCCATTTCCCTGGCCCTTGGAGTGAACGTACAGGATGTCTTTAAGCACCATGCGCTCTATTCTCGATTCACCGTGTCAACGGCTAGCTCGAGCCCCTTGAGGCTATTCAAGAGTGAGCTAGTGGATTCGGAGATATTCAAGTCACACTTTGGCATCCCACCTGCCGCTCCCGTTCTCGTCTTCCCTAAGCAGCCGGCGACCCTGCTTTACAAGATTACGCGCAAGAAGGCCAAGCCTGGGCCGAAGACTAAAACTACAATGTACTTAAAGTTACACTACAGTGAATTGCGCGAGGAAGTCGACGCTCTACTGCGCTCGTCCCTCGAGGAAGCCCTTGAAGAGAGCAATGTGGGCCGCTTCCTGAGGCTCCTTCTACCTGTTATCCTACGACATGCGCGTCAGAAAATCACTGCCTACGACCTCGAGAGGACGGCGCTGACAGGGGCGGTAAATATGGGTTTCCTGGCGGGCATTAGCTGGAAGCAGGAGCTCCGAGGCGTCGATCAGCACGGCCCGTCAAAGGCTACCAGCGTCTCCGACATAATCGCATTCTTCGAGTCATGGCAAAAGAAGAACAAGACGCTCTCCCTCGAGCGTCCCACAGACGGATCTTCGGCTCGGTCCCTCTTGATACCAGTCGACATCCCACCCGTTCCCGTTCTTGTGACGGCGGATATCAAGCTGAACGTCGACCTGCCATTCCTCTCTCAGCAAGAATACGACGGCATTCCGACGACGTGTATAAACCAACTTCTCCCCTCGAGTCTTCATCTCCGATGGACGCGTAAGTGGGACACGACAGTCCTAGCCAAGAGCGGCACCACTGACACGGGAGCCCGCGAAGTAAGCTTCGAAGTGACCGCCCCTCCCGAAACCTGGCTCATCGGCGGCCGGAGGCGAGGCCACATCCGCATCCCCGCCAACGCGGAAGAAAACGAAGATCCCATCGAGATGCCCCTGATGCTCTCGCCGCTCCGCGAAGGCTGGCTGCCCCACCCGACCGTAGACATCCGGGAAGTACGTCCCGAAAGCGGCAACCGCGGCGACAACGGTGAGCAGACGCACGTTGGGAAGCACTGCGAGACGGATTTTAAGAATCTTGGGGAGGTGGTGAGGGTTATTGCGGATCGGGCGAGGGTCACGTTGAGTTTGGATTCGAGTGGGCCGGGGGGTGGGCCGTTGGTTTTGGAG
>SJVG01000499.1:0-27976 GCA_034774675.1 Scedosporium minutisporum
CCCTTACTCCCCTTCTTCGCATCCTTCGCCGCCTTCCTATCCACCTGATCCTGTAACTTGGCCCTCTCCCCCTCCCCCTGCTTCCAAAGCTTCGCCTCCTTCTCCTTAAACTCCTCAGACTCCCGATCGGCGCCGACGAGCCACTCCAGCAGCTTGATCTCATCGACCCACACCTGCTTGTCCTCGAACGTCTTGCCGTCGGGCCCCTTGCGCTCGATCGGGGTCTCAAGGATCATGGGCGCGCCGGAGAAGGTGGCGTCGTTGACGAGATTGTGGAAGGCGCCGAGGCCGAGGAAGCCGGTGCCTATGTTTGCGTGGAGGTCGCGGTTGGAGCCTAGCGGGGCTTTGCTGTCGTTGACTGGTTGGTGGTAAAGGTTTAGTTGAGCTCTGGTGTAATGGATCCAAGTTCTTTCTTACTTTGGGGAGTTGGGGAAGGGGGGAAGGGTTAAAAAACGTACTGTGGAAAGCCTTGAGATATTTCAGGCCAACGACCTCATCAAACTCCTCCATCGTCTTCTTATAAGACTCAGGCGTCCTCAGATCATACCCAGCCGCAAAAGCATGGCACGTATCCAAGCAAACAGCCACCCTCTTCTTATCCTTCACACCCTCAATAATATCCCTCAGCTCCTCGAACCGGCCCCCAACCACATTCCCACCACCAGCCATATTCTCCAACACGGTAACAACCTGCTTCGTCTCGGCATGCGCCTTGTTCAACCTCTCGGCAATCCGCGCACACGCCTCGGCCTTGTCCCCGCCGAGGCAGTTCCCCGGGTGGAAATTGTACAGCCGGATGCCGAGCTCGTCGCAGCGCTTCAGGTCGTCGACGAAGCTAGCGTAGGCCTGCGCCGCCTTGTCGGCGTCCGTCTGCGCGAGGTTGACTAGGTAGCTCCCGTGCGGCAGGACGTGCAGGGTCGAGTCGTAGGAGTTAGTGGATGCGAGCTGGCGGTATTGCTTTGCGACGTCGGGCGCGAGGGGCGGGTTTGTCCATTTGCGTTGGGATTTGAGGAAGAGGGCGAAGGCGTTGGCGCCGATGTGGAGGGCGTTGTTGATTGAGTTTTGTACGCCTAGGAAAAGTAGGTTAGACCGAGATGCGTCTCGTCTTTGGAGGCTAAGTTGGGGGAAGAAGAGAAAAAAAGACGAACCACCCGCCGCACTAACATGCGCACCGATATACATCGCCTTCTTCAACGACGTAACCGCCGTCCTCGCCGCAAGAGGCGTCATACCTTCCCCACCCTTCTTCTGAGCTCTCTTAGCTTTAGTCTTCGTTCCTGTTGTAGCAGGCTTAGCAGCAACCTTGCGCCTCTTGGTCGTCTTGTTCCCCTCCTCTTCACTCGATCCGCCGTTGTTGTACTCGTCACTCTCGTACTCTTCCTCCTCAGAGTCTTCGACTTTGCGCTTGGAGCCGGTCGCACCCCTCGCCGTGGACTTGTTCGTCGCTTTATTGGCCTGTCGAGTGACGACCCTTTTGCGAGCAGTTGGACACATCCTTGGAGATGTATGGGAAGAAAATGGCGTACGAGTTTGACTCAAGTGACGATGCAATTGGTTTTGGTATACTCTTCTCAATTGGAATCCTAATGGAAAACACAATTGGAATGTACAAGAAGGCTGTTTTTTCAACGTCGATAAGAGTTGGCGGAGAGGGAGTCGATGGAGCTGGAACATGTTCAGAAACCCTTGCGCTTGCAGAACAAATTGATATACGCGAGTCGCGAATGGTAATTTACGCGGGGTCAGCTGATGTGCCACTGTCTCTGGAAGGGCGCCCACCGAAGCACCCGAAGCATTGAACCCCAGGACCAAAGCTAAAGTAACAGCATCTGGGAGAGACTCAGGGACCCTAAAGTCAGATAGCCACTCAACTAAAAAAGAACTGTATGATATTTTACTGATTGATACAGACAGAAACCCAGAACTTATTGATGCCAATGCTAACTAGAACACGCTGATAATGTCGCTTCCATCAAGCGCTTCCATTTCCAATTCCGACAAAAAAAAGTGATATATCCCTCTCCAGGCCGAATCTATCTTCTCGGTCCCCGTAAACAGACTCGGCCGTCAAGTGCCTCGGGGCACATAATTCCCATTTCCCCAGCCGTGTTGTAGTTAATGCATCCGTCCCACCACAAAGGAAAAGATAAAAAGAGAGAAAGCAAAAAAGCTACACGTCAAAGACAAGAAGAAGCGAAAAAAAGATATTACCCAATAATCTCCAGCTCCGCCTTTCGATCACTCGCAAAGTCATCCTTGTACGCCTCCCAAATCCTCTGCAGCTCAGCCACATACAAGCCATGTATCCGATCAATCTCCGCCTGGTCCGGCGTCGCCGACTTCTTGACGGGGATCGGCCTTCCGACGACCACATTGACGGGGCGGCGGTAAGGCATCAGGCCAATATCGTAGTTGAGCACGCCGCGACCATGCAGCGCCGGCAAAGTAAACTTGAAGACCTTGAGGCAGAACATCTGGAACTTGTGGACCATGGGGTGCGTCCTGGGACTGAGCTGGTCGTAGAGCGCATTCTCGCCGAACGCGAGCACGGGGACGAGGTCGGCGCCGGTTCGGAGAGCCATCTTGACGAAACCCTTGCGCGCCTTGAGGATCAGCCGCAGTGTGCCGGGTTCAGCTTCGAGGGATTCCCGGGCGCCTCCGATGACGATGGTGACGGCGCGGCCGGTTCCTTGGCCGTCGGATCCGCCGCGGGCGAGGAGGTTCCAGATGGACTCCTTCGATACGGAGCGAAGCCCCATGGCCAAAAGCCAGTCACGATATATCGGGATTCTAAAATTCGACTCCAAGGTGACCAGCGTGTTGGTGATGCCCGGGAACTTCTCGCAGAAACCCAGCACGTTCGTAGTGAAGGCCGCCCACGCGCCGTGAGAGATGATCCCGTGCGGGTGATAGCCGAAGATGTACTTCCTATCCGCCGGTAGCTCGTGCGTCTTGTGTAGCTTGATGGAGAAGTAGCCGGCAAAGAGCCTCCACATAGGTAAGGACCTAAGATGTTCGGATCGATATTTGAGGTTCCCGTCCGACGCAGCCGTCGATATGGAGAGGTGGATAAGGTACGGAATCACGAGAGGCCATAGAAGCGGCATGGCGCAAAGAAAGAAGAAGAGGGCGGGGAAGAAAACGATGGACGTGCAGTGGAACAGCACCGCCAGGGTTTGCAGTCGCCTCACGAGCGGCACCCGCAAGGGCGCGAATCTGATGCCCCCGCGGGACCAGCCGTTCCTATCGTTGTTTTGATCCTTTGCGCCGTCCAGGGGAGGGTAGTAGTCCTCGTCGAGCTCTTTGCGGCTCATCTTCATCAGATCATTTTGTCTTTCGTCGTTGGCATCGATGGTGGTCTCGGTGGTCTCGGAAGTGGCATAGCTCGTCACGCCCGATCTCGAAACATCGGTGGCAGTTGTGGCCGTGTCGGCCTCGAGAATTTCGTCCTGTTCCATCGACCAGGTGGAGATGTCGGATGACGGGGATGAGAAATCCGTAGCTGCCGCTGTGATTTCTTAAGAGTTAGCATCGAGTATCCTTTTCGTTGTTCGTAAGTATTTCTCTATCGCTCTTCGCATTATATGGATGCTGTAGAAAGAACAGCTTGCTGCACTACACAGCTCACGGCTGCAGTTTGGGGGTTGCCTGGCTGGTCATGGTCAGATGACGCAGTTGTCGTCGTCGCATCCGTATTACCAGTCCCCGTCATCCCAAGGTCATGCCGAATGTGCGGGAGGGATAAGGGGATTTAATCCGTTGATCAGTACCTTTTCCGTTCGGGACTTTGTCGTCCACGGCACTAGCGAGTGTAGCCATAATACTCGATAGGCTTCGGTAGACTTCGTGCGAGGTGGGAGGAAGAGCGAGCGGAGAAACGTTTATTCAAGGGGGGAGGCAATGCTGGGAGTGATGGTATATCGAGGATTCGCGAGCAGGGATTCGCAGAGCCAAGTGCTATCCTACAACCACGAGATGTACCATCCCGATTTCACGAAGGGGATGATTAAACCTTGTATCAAAAGACAAATAGAAAAATGTGGCTCGCCGAGAGCTAGGAAATCCCCATAACTGGATGGGAGGAGCTGGACGAGATCAAATAAATGATGAGTCCATGGGCTTTAAGAGTGTAGGAATGAGAGACACCGAGGTTGATAGAGGAAGGTGACGGAGGCTTCGAAATCGAATCGGACTTGGCCTCGCCCCATCAAATTGTCCCAATTACGAAGTAGGTCGGGCACTATTAAAGCCAGAATGGGCTCTTTCAGTGTGTTGTCGAGATGACGTCTGCTTTTCGCAAGTGCAACAATCAAGATCAAGGTAGCTTTTAGTGAGGTCAGACTACAAATTTAGAACCTGGAGGGCTTGGGAGCCCACTAATGAAGGCACTTGTTCGCTGAAATTCAGCGGCTTATCCCGTTAAGCCTCGGCCCACGCGAACTGAGCGCCACCACTGTGGCCGTCGAGTCACTTTCGCCCCAGGGCAGGCATCGAGATCGAATGCAATGCACGGATCCGGCAAGTCCGGGTCCGAATCGACTGCGGTTTGCCTTTGTCGCGGACTCTCGCCACTTCTCTACACCCGAGAGCCCGGTCGGGATCTGAAAGGTTCCGTCTCTGTTGCAGACCACCCGGCTGCCCGTCGGCTCATGCATCTCATCCCAACCGTTCGATTCCGAGGAGCGAATCGCTCACGACTGGCACAGTGGAGATGAAGAGCACTAAACGATTAACGAAGCGGAGGGCACACTAAAATCTGGAGAACCCCGGCGCTAAAACAGTGCCCTATGAAGGACAATTGCTTGATTGAGGGGTTCAACCTCAGATCAGGCCTACAGATCTTAACCAGGCCTTGGCGCCCCTTGATTATATCAACCATTGAACTCTAAACGAGCGTCGTGGTTTCGAGTCCAATGGTATTCATGGCGCCCGCGGTTCACATGTCCCTCAGCTTCGAAGGGGAAAGGGCATTATCAATGCTTCGTGTCAGTTCCCAAAACGAGTCTCGACATTTTGGCGCTCGGTTCTTGCTTCCCCACGGGAGGAACCCGTCCATTACAGGAACGGCCATAGACCCAGGTAGATATATACATAATAATACACAGGAAGGAAGAACGAGACGAACCGAAATAGAAACGGCAAAAAAGATAGAAAGAAAGAAAGCGAAACATTCGGTCATTTCGCTCCCAGAGTTCCTTGCAATGGTTAGAGAGAAGAAAGAAAGAAAAGAGAAAAGACTTGCTGTAATATCCGTAACCGAAGCCAACCAACAAACAACCCCAAACGTTTCGTACACGGTCTCGCCATGACGAGTCAAAAACTCATTCCTTTTTTTGTTTTCCCTTGACCTCCCATCATAAAGCTGGCAAAGTGTTAACACAGAAGAAAGTACACCTGCTTGCCTTTAGTCCTAAAACGCCAATCCCACCCTCATTCACGTGTGAAATGTCCCTCCCCTTTTACGTCTTTTGTAGAAGTCATCCAGCCTATCCAGATTCACCTTTTCTGAAGGGTTGGTTCATTTCCCCTGTTCAGATGGGAATAGATCTCGTGTCGGCGCCTGTTGCTCCTATCTGTTGCTTCTCTACAGCAGGGTCCACTGTATGCCTCGCCTCTAGCTCCTTCCGGAGTTCAGCAACATCGTTGGTGAGTGTTGTGATCTGCAGTTGCTTTTCATGATCTGTCTTCTCCATCTGAGAAATCCTCTCCTCCAGACTCTGGATGTACGTCCACAGGCCATACACATCCCCAGCAAACATGTTGGCATTTTCAATGGCCTGCGTTCCGTTACTTGCGCGGGCTGACCCCGACTGTGGCGTCCCTGGCCCGTTCTGACTCGTAACATACCTGCCATCGGGTGTGCTGTTGGCTTTCGCAATCGCGCCCGCGGAAGTCGTCGCAATCGGCGGTGTGCGACGGTCGGAGTCGTGTTGGACGTAAGATTGCGGTAGTGGCTGCTGGAGGGGCTGCGGAGACTGGTGAGTTAGGCTTAGTGACTGCAATTGGTGGGGACCGGATAACGAATCTTGCCCGTGAAGGGTAGGAACAGCTGGGCTCAGCGACCGGGGGCTCTCCGTTACTCCCTTCGGGGAGTAGACGGAACTGTTACCCGACAGCGACGAGGTGCCAGTGGCGGGGGTAGGGCCATTGTCCATGCTATCTGACAGGCGGAGGGAAGTCAAGGTACTTACACTATTGCGCTCAGACGCTGGAGGATAGAGGCCGCTGCTAGCGCGTTGCGGGCCTGGCTGATAATCGCGCAAATGCATAATCGCTGCCTCGGGGCTCGTATGGACAGTAGCGGTAGCTTGTGGCGCTTTGGGGACCGGGAGACTCTGTCGTCTCCTAGCTTCATCGATGGCAGCCGCCTCGGTTGCGTATCTTGTGTATATACTAAGCTGCGACACATCACCATCCACTAGGCTCGAGTTGGCCATGTCATCCTCGGCAAAGCTCCCCATACTCGACCGCCGCCCAGCGCATCCTCCCACACCCTTGCTGTGCCGCGCCAGAGCGTCGCCTCTGGCAAACTTCCTGTCACACTTGGGACAGACATGTGGCTTCTCACCCGTATGGAGCTTGGAGTGCCGTTTCAGGTCGTGGAGTCGACGGAACCGCATCTTGCACTTCTCACATTCGTACGGTTTTTCTTGGCTGTGAGTCAGCAAATGGCTCTTGAGATTGTGGTGCCTAGTAAACACAGTGTCACAGAACGGGCATTTGTGTCTCTTCGTTCCTGTCTCCGGAGAGGTCGGGGAGCCTTGTTCAGATGCGGTCGTTAGGGGGTAGCTTAAAGTTCTGGCGAGTGATGCCGGCATGGGGGTCGGCGTAGGCTGGGGGCCGGGATACGATAGCGAGGCTGGAGGCGCCCTATGCTCTTCTTGGGCTGCGTGAGACTCCTCGAGTTTCGGGTCTATGTCCATCGGTGTCGGACTTTCAGTGACTTGGGCATCGGCAATGCTTGCGTCGCCAGGCTGGGCCGCGTCGAGGATACTGGCCGCGGCGGCGGCCAGCGACGTAGAATTCAAAGTCGACGTAGGGGGTTCGGGCACTGTCGGAGGCTGTTCTAATACGGCGACGGGTTCTGCATCTAGTTTTCCCGTCGGATCCATCACGGCCGTCGGTGCCGCAGGTACAGAAGGCTGGGTAGAGCCATGCCTTAAGATTTCTGAGTTCTGTACCAGCTTTTCAATGGCGGAGTGAAAGGAAGGATCGATGGCATTGGTCTGGTCGTGTCCTAGGTCTTCTTCTCTCCGACGGCGCTCGGCCTCGAAGGCAGCCGCTGCTGCAGTTAGTTGGATTGGCGACGTAGATCGCAGCGTAAATCGAGGTGTCTTGTACGAAGGCTCCTCCACAGCTGGCGTGGGCGAGGTTAGAGTATCGTCCCGAGATCGCTTTAGCGGATTGGCATTCGCACCGGGCTCGGGCGCATCGGTAACTGATGATTGAGGAGTTGGCGCCGCCGCGGGTGGGTGTTGCGACGGCTGAAGCGAAGCTTCTGTCACGACAGGACCCTGATCTGAGGCCATGACCACGGGGTTACAGGTTGTTTCTCGAGATCGAGGAGAAATAACAAAGGAACCGCAAGCTATAGGATTCAACTAGCAATTCGCAGCATCAAGCAGTAGAAATGCTCCGGAATTGCATCGCCGGAAGTCGTTCGAGATGATGGGCGATGGAAGATGGAGAATGGGGCGTGCGAAAGAGTTGTGTGGCTGGAACGTGGCGAGAGCTGAGATGATGCTGGAATCTGCGTATAAAAATAGAGTGTGGGAGTTCTCGGTCAGGGAAACAAGGCACAGTGAGGAAAACACAATGTTTTCCTGGTAATGCAGTTCGATCTATGATGGTTATAATAAAGGCCGGGGTTTATCGAAGATGCATTTGCGAGTTTGGTGATGGTTGACAGCTCTGGCGGGTGAAGTGTTCGAGGTGGGTGTACCAAGGACGAGCCTTGGAAGGTGGTGTCTGGCAATGATGGATGTCGAGTTTGGGGGCGGGATTGATTGATTGAAACACACAAAGTACGAGGTAACTAGTATACAGCCTGGTCAGAGGTGGGCTGTGTACTTTGTACAAAGTGCGAAGAGATACGAAGCATTATTTGGCGGTGGTTGTGTCTCCTCGACAGCCCGCGCAAGTTTAGTTCTGAACGAGCCTCAAAATTCGAGGGAAAAATAATCAGAAGAGAGCCAGAAGGATTGAGGAAGGCAGGGACGACTCGAAGTACGAAGTAGATTTGTGCACCGGCACTCGTCATACGAAGTAACATTCGCACGGTACGAGACCAACAGTGGATGTTATTGGAGGATGACTGGGGATGGCAAGTGCGCCACTCAGCAGTGCCAGTTACCAATTAAATCGCGTACGTCCTGCTAAAGCTGCTGTCCCCAATGTCCCCGGTACTTTCCTATCCAGCCACTGTTTGGATTCCTTTGGTTACTTATCTACCTTTGTAATGTATACAGTGCGGTTCTTATGACACATTGTACCTTGACGAAGTGCATCTGCATTGTTGATCCATCGATCAATTCTCAGACCGGGCACGATAAACAGAAAACCTCCTTCATGTCACAGTGTATTCGTATTGTTCCTTAACCTTGTAACCCTGTGCATCTGCTAGCATGGTGCCCGAAAACACCATCCGACAGTAATTGGGGCCTTCCAGAGCGAGGAGAGAATGGCTATCGTTCGTCTTTGTTCTTCGTCTCTAGCAAACAGGCTCCAACACTCCCGTGGACTCCATCAAATCATTGTCTGCTCGATCAGCCGCATGCCCGGATCCCGGCAGACACAGAAAGCCAGGTGAGGGCAGATGTTACGATTGGCGGCCCACGTTGCCTGGGTAGGCGGTGGCGGTGCTGACGACAAGGGGGGCTAGTGGTCCCACCGAGCCAATGGTCAAAGCAAGCTTGTCCCGTCAGATCAACGTTGAATCCCCGCACTGTAAACCTATTTTGATCAGGGCTGCTCATGGCGAGATGTACCCGTACTTTTCCGGGTGGGAGGGTGACAGTCCAAGTGACAGTCCAACTGTAAGAAGTATCGTATATTAGAGTGTACAACTACTTCGTACATGTACATGGACAAATCAGAGGTAACGCCTTCTCATTCATGAAAGGAACAGCAAGATCCAGTACGAAGTCGTGACCTGTGATGATATCCTCCAGGCAAGAAGGAAGCTGGGCTTCAGTCGACCTTGTCTTTTATCAACACAGATACATACGAAGCAATGCTGCCTCTTCTACCTCTACGAAGCAAATAGAACGCCATAGGCGATAGAGCGTCTTGGTAGAGAGGACCGGAGGCATGATTGTTTCTCCGGGAGGACCTTGCTAGCCTCGTCGAATGCCATATTATTGCAGCAATCAACTCTGTCCTCTCCCGTACGTCTTGGTGAAAGAGTCATTCTGGCCAATTAATCATCCTGGAACTCGGCAAAATAGGGCGCCGTTCGCCGATAGGACACTTGATTATCACATATGAATCGTAGCAATTTTGCCGGCGCTCATGCCATCTAGGATATGAATCGAAACTTTGCTCCGCCTGGAACTCAAGAGAGAAAACGGCATGCCTCTTTGCTTCGGGGTCAAGGTATGGAGCTTCGACCTCCAAGATGATAAGCGCGGCTCTCCGAGGTTCGTTCTCTTCCGAGATCCACGAATCAAAAGACCTTCCTCGAGCATCCGCTTTATGGACAAGTCGTGGCCACGTAGAGGCGGTTTACACGGGCAATAGCGGACCTCTAATAACCACATCTGGTGATAGATGCCCTCCACAACCTAGGATCTTTCTGCCGTGAGTTGAGAAGGAAGCCGTCTCAGCCTCCCTCAGCCCTGCGAGGCATTTCCCGAAAGACGTGTCCCCGCATCTTCTATTTTAAGATCGGACTGAAATGTGCTGGAAAGAAAGAAGAGAACTGTGGCTCCGTGGCGTTGAGTGAGCTTTAAACAACTCTATGACTTAATACCAAAGTTGCCGTCCTTCTTTGTTCCTGTTATCCCTGTATCTGAATGGTGTGGAACAGTTTTTCCTCGGGATCATCCCCTGAAAATACCGGGCTCGCTCGAGGGGCGATTGCTTAAGCCGGTCATCTTATAGCACTACCGCCTGGTTTTCCGACTTAACGATCGCCCCGTGCGCAAGGCTGGTTAAGCGCTCGTTATTATTACCAAGTATCGTCCTGGCGTATCCTAGATTCCAACTACCACTTGAAACTCAGAAGCAACAAGGGGAACTGGGGTGGTCTTTGGGAAGCTGACAATTTACTTTCATACCTCTGCATGCTATACCCTTTACTAAGGTCAATAAGATCCCATGAATCACTTGATAGACCGACCTATGCTGCTGTTTCTAACATCTAGGAGCCACGACGTCTCCTCGATAGTCTACTCTACTAGCCCAGCCCAATCCCTCGAGTCAGCGCTCGCTCAAGCGTTGATGCAGGAAACTCTCTCGTTTCCAGGAGTGTCCGCATGATCATCAGGGGAATAGCATCTTACCAACCGTAACCGGTCAAGACCTGCAATTGACTCATCATCCGACAGCCCGGCCGTGAACGCCATCTTGGAATGCGAACCAGGTGCAAATACCCTATACAGGCTCGGCCCATCAAAGACATCTTGCTCCGGAGTGCCCGATGAGAGCTGCGGCCCTGAATTTGAAAGATGTGGGCCATACCCTGCAGGGACCTGACGTCGGGAGCGGAGGCAGAGTCATAGGATTTATCACGGGACCCCTCATAGATTTCGTCTGAATGTGCATCATGGGTTGCCCGTATCTTCCCTAGAAAAGTTCTGCTCACTCCAACCCCCCGGGCCTTCTATGAGAGTGGTACCTCGGGGAAGACTAGGAGGATAGAGACACACCGTTTTGCCTCAGTTATCGAAATGGGCCTTCGATTCCAGGTGCCCTGGGAGGGAAGAGGGCCAAGATACCGCCAAGGGGTTTAAAACAAAGTGAGACTGTGTCTAAGACTCGATACGGACGATCCGTACAAGCTAGTCGATATCTCCCCTTCTCTCTTTGCTATTTCAAACCCCTCTTCCATCGATGCAGGGCTCAGGACCCTTTTCCCTTCTCGCATTGCCGCAGCTGACATGGCTCACTAGCAGGTACCTTCGCATCTTGTCGGACGGCTAGGGGATGAAGTGCTTTAACCAGAGACCAGCCTTTACTAATGCCGTCTGTATGATGAAATGGAAGCCCTGAACGTCTTTCGACACAAAGAGTTGCCCGGGAGTATATGAACTCAACTGGGTAGGACGAGCGGCCAATGGAGGTATGTGTATACAGGGCTTCAACCTCGGGGACTGGACTCTTCTTAGCCGGCGTTTGGATCCGTCGACAGGCCCCTCCCCTTGAATATGGAGAGGCCGAGTATGTGAAGAGAGCCCAGTCCGTGTGGCGGAGATGGGCTCCAGGTACAAACAATGTTGATCTCGAGTGGAAGAGGCCTTCTTCAATTCGGCTAAGAGATCGATCACACTTCGTTCTCGGCCCCGCCCGTCGCAAGGGCAAGACGGCAGTCTTCCCGGCAGCGCGGACGATCTAGAAGCTTGACGAAGCTGACAAAGGATGGACACATGGTGGAATAAACAATAGACGCCGAGATATCCATGTTAGTACCATCAAGCTCAGAGGACTGACGTGCGGCGTGGCGTCATCCTCCGAAATGCGCCATGCCCCGGGAAAAGATCCGTGTTTACACTACGGGACCAAGATGCCGGGGAACACGATCGCACGCATCTCTCACAAGTTCCGCAGTGGTAGGGGAAACGTCATTGTGGGCACTTCGATCATATTGCCAGGGGCGATGGTGGAGTTCTTTTTTTTATTCCTTTTCTCCCCTCCGCCGCCAGAACGATGGAAAGATAAGAGCAGGGAAGATTAGTGGTACGTATGCGCGACAAAAGCCGCGAGGATGGCGTGGATGTGGTGAGTGTACCTGGAATGAGACCAAGGGCTCGTGTGTCTTAGATGAAGGAGAGACATCGTCCTCGAACATCCACGACATCGACTCAGGCACGCATATGAAGGAGGTGCCCATCGGGGTGGTTTATGGTGCAACCCCTCCTTTCCTCCTTCTCAAACTCAACGACTACCCTGAGGGCTTTGGGTTGTGTTTATCTACTTGTATCATTTTCTTCGCATACCGACCCTAAACCACGAAGTATATCTTCCGTGTACTTCATACTTCGTACTTGCATTCTTGGTAGATATCGGTATTTAGAAACATTCCAAGAGCCTCGATAGGTAGCGCAGAAAACGGAACGGAACACCTGTAAATGTATTAGACAAGCGCAAGTGGTTGGCAGTGACACATCCTAGAGAGTCGTAGGGACCGGAGACCCGATGTTGATATCCTATAGAATACCTTCGATGTGTTGAGATTAAACCGTAAAAGCTCCTCCAAGCTTTAATCTCCCCATCTCAACCTTGAGAGCCAGTCGGTCCCAAAGCTGCCCCAAGCCACGAAACATACGTAAGCCCCTATTCATCACCGTCAACATCAGATTGATAGCTTTAGCTAAAGGGTTCAAGTTTCAGAGGGGAGGTTCTGGCTTCATTATCGTTAAATAACCAACTTGCTTAGCGCTTGGCCAGGCCAGGTGAGAGCCAGGAGCTAATTTGGTGGAGTGATTGACGAGATTGGTGGCGTGCTGCTCAAGAGGGAAGTACACGCCAAGTGTCAATTCCCGTCCTCGTTGATCCATGATGTCTCTAACTTCTCGAAAATGGATTAATGATGGGGAATTATCCGTACATACGCCAAAGAACGAACCCTTCAGGTGAGTTCGGTCAATGTCGATGCAGCGTCGACATGTACGAAGAACGACGTATTACTCTAATCTTGTCAACACGTCCATATCCAGAGACCGACCGGCACGTCAGATCGTTTCGATTCGCAGATCGCCAGATTGTCCCATTTCCGTCCGGAGTTTCATCCAATCAATCCATACAGTGAGTGCATTCATGGACATCAAGGACTTGTTGACAGGAACCCACTCCACTCCCAAGAGAGATTATTACAAGCATAATTGTGCATAATAAACACCAAAATAGTTGAGCTTAAAAACCCTTCGGTCAAGTCCATGGTGTTGCAGGCTAGTCCAAAGTAAAAACTGGTCCCTCTTTGGCAGCCAATGCTGAGAGTGACACCAGGTTTAATCTCCCTCCTACCAATCGTAACGGTTGCCTCCCCACCTGGGAACCCCTGGTTTCCCTGGATTGTTCCTCTTCGAAGGGCAACTTGGACAAGTATCAATCGTACGAAAGGATTACAGAAACGGTACATGTGGACATCGATGGTTCGTGCCAGGTTTCCAGGCACAGGCACGGGTCGCTTCTGTCTTTCTGTCTGTCTGATGCCCTGACCCACGGACAGACAGAAAAAGGTACCGTCATGTATTTGGAGCGCCGAAAGATGCGTCGAGTACGCCCACAAGTAGCACTGGAGTACATGGAAGTACTTCTCGGCGTAGGCAGTAGTGTATAGACAAGTAAGTCACTCAGAGGGGGCGAATCTGAGAGTGGGAACGACTCGAGATTGTGAACCCGTCTAATGCAGGTACGAGATGGTTTAATCTCAAATTCTCTCAATCCATTTTCCCACCGTTACCACTGTTATTTCCCAGTCCGACGAAATCGCGATGGTCCCAGATCGACCGCGCAATCCACGGACTTTGTACAAGTAGACTCACATACTATTAACTCGTAGGAGTACATGCTGAGGAATTTACCGTAGCCAACAGGGTCGTGAGATGAGGTCGTCGGGAACGGTGGGCGAAGTACCTCCACCAGGAACGCACAGCCATGCTGGGCCATCCATGCCGGCCGGCGCATCGTATTGTCCCATTCTCCCTCTCCCCAGAGGCCCCCCCAATTATACCCCTGACCCGGATCCTTTCCTCTCTCGCCAGGACCATGCAGCCCCGTTGACTATCCTACCTTTTCGCAGTAGTGTCGAATCCTTGAAGGACTCCTTTTCTCTCTTTTCCTCACTCTCTTTCCTTCTTTCACTCCTTTCCAACCACACTCTTTCTCTTTCTTTGCTTTGCCTCGTGCTTGTGATATAAATTTTTTTTTTTTTATCAAACAGAGACGCGTCTTTCGTTGATGCTCTCTTCCACATTCGTTTAGTTCGAGGATCGCAAAACCCACACTCCTTTATATATACCTTTGGCTTGTATATCTTGACCTTTGGTCCAGGGAAGAAACAAAGAAAATAAAAATCGAAAACCGAAGACGAGAACGAACGAACCATGAAGTCGCTCATTGTCCTCGCCCTCGCGGCCTCCATGGCTGCCGAGGTTGTCGCTCAACCCCATGACCACCGTGGTGCCCACCGCCATCTCAAGCGCCGCGCTACCGGTTCCAAGGTCCGCCGCGCGCCCGACGTCGTCACCGAGTGGGTTGCCAGCGCCACCGAAACCGTGTACGAACTCGACGGCGAGAAGATTTCCAAGGAGGATGCTGCCCAGGGCTTGGATGACGGTCTTTTCGTCGTCATCGGCGAGACCACCCCCAAGATCGAGCCCGAGCAGGGTGCTCAGTTCTATGAGAAGAAGCCCGAGACTACTTCCACCCCCGAACCCGAACCGACTCCCGAACCCGAGCCCACTCCCGAGCCCGAGCCTTCCCCCAAGCCTGTGAAGGCCGCCTCTTCTGGTGGCACGGGCCTCTCGGCTACTTTCCCTAGCGGCACTATCCCCTGCTCAAAGTTCCCGTCCGATTACGGTGCGGTCCCCATCAGCTACCTCGGAACTGGTGGCTGGGCCGGCATTCAGAGGTGCCCTAACTACAAGCCTGGTGATTCTTCCATCAGCTACATCGAGACCGCTGTCAACGGAGACGGCTGCACTTCGGGCTCTTTCTGCTCGTATGCCTGCCCTCCTGGATACCAAAAGACCCAGTGGCCCAGCGCTCAGGGCTCGACCCTCCAGTCCATTGGTGGTCTGTACTGCAACAGCGATGGCTTCCTCGAGCTCACTCGTGACGGCCATGACACTCTTTGCGAGGCTGGTGCTGGTGGCGTTTTCATCCAGAACGACTTGGGCCAGGTCGTCTCGACTTGCCGAACCGACTACCCCGGAACCGAGTCTATGGTCATCCCCACCGTCTTGAACCCCGGCGAGAAGCAGCCCCTCACCAACCCCTACTCGCCCAACTACTACGTCTGGAACAACAAGCCCACCACCGCCCAGTACTACGTCAACAAGAAGGGCGTCAGCGTCGAGGATGCTTGTCTCTGGGACAGCTCCAGCAACCACAACGAGCGCGGAAACTGGGCCCCCGTCAACATTGGCGTTGGCAAGAGCGCGGACGGCATTACTTACCTCTCCATCTTCCCCAACACCCCCACCACCTCCGCCAAGCTGGACTTCAACATCAAGATTACTGGTGACGTCAGCATCGAGTGCGAGCTCTCCAACGGTGCTTACACCAACGGCAACCCCTCTGGTTGCACGGTAAGTTTAGCCCTGACTATGGCGCGTTTGATTCGGGAAATGCTAACATGCGTGTGTGTGACCTGTAGACGGCCGTTCGTGATGGCGGTGTTGCCGTTATCCGATACTACTAGTTTTGCGACGACGAAATCGGGTTACCGCGCGTCATCAATGTTTGGAGTCCTTTTTTGGTTGTTTCTTGCTCCTCCTCCGTCGTTCGGAATCCTCGATCGTTCGAACCCAGTATCCATCAAGACGTATCACGACCTCCCGCTTCCTCGGTGATAGTATAATAATCCGTGCCGCGGGGGGCGACGGTGGTTTTTTATCGGGAGGCTTCATGGAGCGGGTATTGGGGGAGGTTGCGAGTTAGAGGACGGCGGCGGATGTGAGGGGTTTCATTGTGCATAGTGCTTTTTAACTCGAATGGCGATGCTTCATGGTGTTTCTTTTGGGTAATCTCTTTTGTTTTCGTTCTCTTTCACCTTGTGCTTTGCCATCACCCTTGGAATCGAGGCGGAAGGGAGACTAGAGATGGTTGGCGTGCTGCAAGGACGGTACGTCGAATTCGATTCCAGTTCTGGTCGGGATGGGGTCAAAAATAGCCCGGACGTCATCGAACCAGGCGTGGCGTCTGGCGCTTCTCTATACCCTCCAAGCCACGAGGTCTAGCTCATGTCAGTCAGGCCAAATCAAGGTTGGTGCGCATCGGCTTTGATCGAACATCGAGGGGGTTATACCCATTGTTGAGTGGAGGAGGTTTAGATATTTTCGATGCTTGGGGGATGAACGAACAGCTCGGTTTGTACCGTAGCTGTACGATATTTTGATTGATTTGTAAATAAACATGCTTGGGGTTTGGATTAATGACAATTCTTTTTTTTCTTTGGGTTTCTTCTCTTCAGTGTGTACGAAGGGTCGCCAGGTTTTTGTAGAACATCGAACTCCATAAATCGGTTCGGGGTGGTTTGATAGTAAAAGAGTCGAGCGGAAAGAGCTGCCAACTTATCCTGAACCTGGCAAAGCCCGCCATGTATCGACTGCACCTTCCCACCATTTGGGTTGCACATGCTATCACGGATGTCGCAAACATGCGGGTGAAGAAAATGATGGAATAATACGTTACATCAAATGTTCTTCCACCACCGACTTCTTCCTACAGAATATTCTAAGGAGGACTCGGCCCAGTTTAGATACTCGTAGCGTTTCACAGCATCTTGAAGTGGTAACCATACCATACGAAAGATCTCATCACATTTTATCTTCTACCTATCCTCCAATGGCAACAAGCACCTCCCCCACCACGCAGTACAACTCTCAAGAATTCGTCGAGAGCTGTGGCACCGTCCTCTTCGACTTCTCCCGCGGCCCCAAGCCCCTCGTCTGCCTAATCCACTCCGATCACAAAAACGAGTGGCTCCTAGCCAAGGGGCGCCGAAACTGCGGCGAATCCCGACACGAGGCGGCGCTGCGGGAGGTAGGGGAGGAGACGGGGTACCGCGGGCGGTTGTACCCGGTTCGGATGGCGACTCGGGCCCCCGAGGCGGAGGAGGCGGAGGACGTTGTTGATGAGGCGAGGGTTTATGACGGGGTTGTGGAGCCGTTTATAGTCACTTTTAGGGATCTGGGGAGGGATCGGGTGAAGGATGTGAAGATTATTTGGTGGTATATTGCTGAGGCTATGGATGGGAAGGAGGGGGAGGGAGATGGTGTGAATGGGCCCGGGGATTTACAGGGACGATTCTTTGAGGTTGACGAAGCGTTGAAGCGGTTGTCTTATCAGAGTGATCGGGAGGTGTTACAGGAGGCTATCTCGATTGTAGAAACGACAAGGAGGACGGCATGAACACGGTAGTTGGACTTGTTAGAGACGGGAATCTAGATAATGTCAAGTCTGACTAGATCTCCTGATGCTGCAGGCCCCAGCCGACATCAAAACATAAACATTCATGCAACACAGCGGCGCCCCGGCCGACTAATCAACCTCAAGACCGCCCATGTTGGAAGTAGTGTTGGTTGGTGCATGTGGTGTTTGGGGTGCCCAAATAGTTCGATCCTAAGATCAATTTGATGCCACCTTTTTCCACATCCAGTAAATAATACCAAGCTTACAGTGTAGCGTCGCTTATATCCATCAGCATGACCCTTCGTCTTAGTCGAGTATGCTCACGAGCTCACCATGCTCTTACAGTCTCACCCTCACACCCTGTTCCAACGACCAAGAAGGGCAGTCCATAAGTAATAATGATAATAAAAATGTAGTCACGCCAGACTCTCTACCTACCTCTGCTTTGGCCTCTCTGCCTACCAAGACAAAGAAACGTGGAGCCGCCGTCTTCCATCCCCAGCTTTGCATGCCCGTCAAGTGCAGAGACACACCACACCGCCCAGACTCTTCCCGCCCGGTATATTCGTACATTGGAATGTTTCTTTTCTGTCAACCCCCCTCTTCGCTCCTCGCATAGCGGCCCGGCCAGGCCAGGCGGGTCACGCACGACATTGATCAGATTGATTCAAAGACTCTCTCTTAAAAAAGGGGGGTGGTCGAGACCGACAGAATACGAAAGAAAAAAAAGAGCGGCCTGACACATCCAGGTGCCTAACTACTCTATCTGAGGGTGATCACGGATAACCTCGCTTCGATCAATTCTAAATAGACGATAACATTTTTTTAACTCCTTTCAAACATCAGGATGGGATATATTTTCCTTCTCAGATCCTTCCACTCGATCCCCTTCGCTTGACAACGTGTTTTGCGGGAATCTACAACAGCCCACCGTCCAAGAGAAGGGCTACAGATTAGCACTTGCAGTCAGGCTACCCAGTCGCCCAAGCATTTCGAAGCTGGGAACAACGTCATCACCCTGCGTGTGCTGTCACTTACCGCCTGCATGTCGCCGTCAACTCGACAGAAATGGCCATGAACAGAGTTGCATCTATTGATGCCGTTGTCGCAGCCGGGGCTGACGTGTTTGGCCCCCGACCAGATGCGGAACGGCCCCAGAGGGTGAGGACCCTGAGCTTCAACCCCTTTCCTCCGGATTGGGACTTTAGCTTTGGAGCTAGCCAGAGAGCCTTGGAAGGCGTGGCCGCCTATGAGGTTTCGAGATGGAAGAGGATATGTAAGTCGATTTTCCTACTAATTTTTGATATATCCAAAGAACATTAGATAAAGGCTAATTCGATTCTGATCAGTCCAAATCGTTGCTACGCTCCTCTACTCTCTCCTAGCAGCAGGAATCATCTTTGGCTATGCCGCCCTCAAACCCGTCCTACGCCAAGAAGGCGCCTACAAGGACACCTGCTCCGCAAAACACCCCGTCGATGCCGACGTCGAAATCTGCGTCGAAATGCGACTGAACATGATGTTCACCGTCGCAGCCGTAGCCAGCAACGTAGCCACCCTACCCATGGGTGCCGTCCTAGACAACTTCGGGCCTAGAGCCTCCGCCATTGTGGGCAGTTTCCTGCTTGCCGCCGGGTCTTTGCTCATGGCGTATGCCAAGGACGTTGTCGCCTTCGACGGCCTCCTTGCCGGTTACCTGCTTCTTGCGCTGGGAGGTCCCGGCGTCTTCATCTCGTCGTTCCAGCTGTCCAATGCCTTTCCGTCTCGATCGGGTCTTATACTCTCGCTGATCACGGGCTCTTTTGACGCGTCCAGTGCGCTGTTCTACATCTACCGTATCATATATGAGAAGACAGCCGGCACCCTTACGCTGCAGAAATTCTTCCTCGGCTACCTTACCGTCCCAGCCGCGATCCTGCTCCTCCACCTCCTCGTACTCCCAGCTCACCCATATAAATCCCTCGGTGAGCTGGTTTCTATGGCTGAGGAATACGACTCCGATGGCGGCTACTTCAGTGACGGTTCCGTAAGCCCCCATTCGGAAGAAGACCACCAGACCCCCTTACTCCGCGAGTCCGATGGACGTCGATACGCCTCCATAGCCACCGAAGTAGAGAACCTCCTCGGCTCCGCCCAAGGCGATGTCCTCGTCCGCCGCGAAGAGCGTCGGAACGACGTATCCGGCATCTGGGGCGCCATGCACGGCGCCTCAGCCCTCCAGCAAATCCGCTCCCCGTGGTTCATCCTCATCAGCCTCTTCACCATCGTGCAAATGACCCGCATAAATTACTTCATCGCCACCATCCGCCCTCAATACGAATCCATCCTCGACTCCGTCGAAAAGGCCATCAGGCTCAACCACTTCTTCGACGCCGCCCTTCCCATCGGCGGCCTCCTTTCCGTCCCCTTAGTCGGCCTGCTCCTCGACAACGTCAGCACCGTCTCTGTGCTCACCACCCTCGTCGCGGGTGCCACCGTCATCGGCGCCCTGGGAGTTGTCCCTCGTCTTTGGGCAGCCTACGCCAACGTTGCGCTGTTCGTCATATACCGCCCGCTTTACTACACGGCCGTCTCAGACTATGCTGCCAAAGTCTTCGGCCTACGTACCTTTGGCACCGTGTACGGCGTCCTCATCACCTTGACAGGTCCTTTTAATCTGTCTCAGTACGTCCTCGATTATCTGTTTCACGTCAAGTTCGACGGCGATCCGGTCCCCGTGGATATCATGCTGCTCTCCCTTGCGGCCGGGATCGGTCTCGTCTTGGTTGGCTATGTTTGGTGGGAAGGGAAGGGAGTACGGAGGAGGTTGTTGGAGAGGGAGGCAGTGGCTGCTTTTGAGCGACCGAGCGCGTAGAGGCGGTTAGTGGCATTTCTTTTATGTTTGCGTAATTTGGAACTCTGCATCCATGGAGTTCAAGGTGTTTGTTGCATCGTCACGGGCATTTTTTTCATTCTTGTTTTTTTCTCTCTTCTCCTTTTAGTTGGGGTATGCATCATGTATCACGGATCATGGGAACTTGGAAGGGCAACATGCAGGAAATTAATAGAGAATCGGGTATCCTCTTGCTAGTATACCTATACTCCGAAAGTCAATCATCATACAAACAGCCTTTTTCTTTTTCGTAAACTTTTGCCACCCTGTCGTGAAATGCGCAAGCAAGTTTGCAGGAAACCCAAGGTCATGAGAGGAGAAAAAAAAGAAAGAAAAACCCAACTGCCCTCCCTACACCTTAGAACTCCATCGCCGTACCAACCGCCTCCTCCTTTTCCTTCCTGATCGTATCGTCCTTCTCCTCCCTTTCCTCCTGCAGCCTCTTCTCCACGTCCTCTCGGATGCCTCCCAGATCAGGCGGGATATGCTGAAACTGCACACTGGGAGCCGTTTCGACGAATCGGAGCTGCTCCGTGATGTGCTGCACGATATCCTGTAGCTTCTTAGGCGTATTCTTGTTCTGCCGAGGCTCTCCGAGAATCTGCTCAAGAGTCGGGAACAGCGTATCCTGGCGAAAATGCGGGCGGTAAGGCGTATGTTCAGGAATCGTGTGGTCAATCTTCTTGTGGGCGTCGATGGCGATGGACGTCTCGAAGGCCCAGGCGCGCGCCACGTTGCGCGGGGTGTAACCGCCGCCGCCGACCATGAGGAGTGGGAGGCCGAGACCCTTGCAGAACTCGGCGCACGCCCCGTGGCCCTGCACCTGAAGGTTGAACCTGCCAAGACGGTCGCCGGCGAGGGAGTCGGCGCCGCACTGCAGGCAGATGGCGCTGGGGCGGAACTTTTCGATACAGCGGGTAACGACGGTGGTGAAGAGCTCGTAGTACTGCTCGTCCGTGATCCCGTCGCTGAGGGGGACGTTGAGGGCGTGGTGCGCTCCGGGGTTCTGCTCGTTCTTGGGGCCGTTGTCGTCGAGGCCACCAGTGCCGGGGAAGAAGTTGAGGGGATCGTATTTGTGGAAGGACACTGTCATCACCCTGTCGGTCGAGAAGAAGGCCTCCTCGACGCCGTCTCCATGGTGAACATCAATGTCAATGTAGAGGACGCGGGGGTAACACCGCAAGAGCTGCAGGATGCCAATGACAATATCATTGATGTAGCAGAACCCGGACGCCTCTGCCCTCTTCGCGTGGTGAAGGCCGCCGCCCCATGCAATGGCAATGTCGGATTGCTTGGTGCAGAGTTTCCTGGCGGCGTCGAGAGAACCGCCGGCGGACATGGAGCAGTAGTACCAGAGGCCCTCGAATATCGGACAATCGGAACCACCCATATTGAACTTAAGATCTGCGTTGTGATTGTCGAAATCTCTAGGGACGGGCTCTGGAGGGATTGTGGCTAGAAAATCGAGATAATCTCTGGTGTGGAAGGTGGCGAGCTCGTCGTAGGTGGCGGCTCGCGCGATGTAGTTGTCCATGGCGAAATTCATACCGTACGCAGAAATCAGACTCTTGGACAGCGTCAATCGCCAAGGTTTCATGGGATGGGTCTGCCCGAAATGGTGCTTCTCCATCTCGGGGTTCGTGTGGAAAGAGACTGTGTAGCCTTTTGGCCTCGTGATGCCCATCTCCTGCGCGGTGCGCTTCATCTTGAGGTAGTACTCTGCATGTTCGCGCTCCGATGCCTTCCCGAGCGGCACGTTGTACTCTTCTATTATCGTCTCGTCGAGTCCAACCCTGTGTGGTAAGTAGTTCGCCCTGGGCACGCGATATGTGAATGAGGAGTCGATGTCATCGATCATGGAGCATACCGTCGTCTCCATGGTGAAGGATGGAGGCGGGATGGTTTAAGTTGGGATGAGTGAGTGGCGGGGTGAATTGTACAGTAACCAGACTGCGCGTTGAGGTTATATTCGCCAGGAGAACCCTTTTTTGGTGTATTTTCTGATATATTCTCAGAGACCGACCCGGGAACAAAAACCGAGCAAGTCGAGGTTTCTGAAATGCAAGGTGTTGTTGTTCTGAGGAGGGTTGGAGTGAGAGTGAGAGAGTCTTCCGGGATGAAGACGACTTGTGAATTGGTAAAAGTTCCCGCCACTAATTGCCATCTGCCTGGGTCTAGAAGTAGCTTATATCCACATGGTGCCAGGTGGCAAGTGTCGAGGACAGGGTGCAATTGTGGGGTAGAAATGTTCTTCCAAGTCTCCATTGCCGGTGTCACGGGTGACTAAGCACGGCATGTGAGTCTAGTGTTCAAGGTTCAATGTTTCGCTAATATTAGATCGACAATTTCCTGCTTTTTTTTTCTTCGTCTCGGCTCATTGTTCACTCTGCGCCCCCTGCGTGGACCCCATCAAATCAATCCAGTCTGACGCTAGAATTGGAGCCCGGCGTTTCCACAAATCCACGACTTCTCTTTCGCCTCTTCCCCATCCATTTATATGAGGGTTCCCCCATGTAGTGGATGTCTAAAGAATTTTTGACAATTGCGACATCTATCTCACCCATTGCCCACCCCGGATTTCTCTTTGAGGTGAGCCGTTGTTCAGCCTTCAAGTCGTCGCCACTGCACTTGGCTGCCTACGTCACGAGTGGCCGCTCCCGCTGTTGCTCTTGACAACCGGAAGCCCCCAGTTCAACCCCAAATCCAGCCAGCGCCCTTCTTGCCACTGGTAGACATTTGGGCTTGAATCTCTTCAGATTACTACTTTGTACCCGACCATGCATGTGCCCACTTCACCCCCACCGCTACTGAAGTAGTGTATTACACTACTTGTACATACGTTGCCTACTTCTTTTTCCCCCATCAAGTTGCACGTGTCTGTTGGTGCTTTAACTACCTCACCATCTCCTGGATATCCCCGTCTTCCTCGAGTCCTCGAACACACGAGCAACACTGTATATTCGCCCCGGGAGGTCTGACTCGGCGTCATCGTTCGACCCCGGCTTGACTCGCGGAACGGAGAAAGAGGCTCCTTTCCCCTCGTTTACTCGCCTGCATGCTGTCATCTTTTTCACTCGTCTTGTTTCTCCCTTCTTTCCCTCCTTTTGCATGCGCTGCTTGCCGCGCTCGCTCCTCTGCCTCTTTCTCTCTTTCACTTCTCTTTTTGAGGCCTAGCCCTCGTCCCCCCTTCTCCGTTAACAACCATGCCTAGAGACGATCTGACCATCGACTTTGTCGAAAAGATGCCTCAGCAAGAAGCCATCGATCCCGCCCAGATCCTGGACGACTTCTTCTACCGCTTCCAAAACATCCCCGAAGAGATCCGCTTCATCCAAGCCGAAATCACCGACAAGGACCGCCAGGTCAACGACGCCCTGCGCATCGTCGAGGACCGCGATGCTAAGATACAGCGCTGGATCAAGACGAATGGCAGCCACATGCCCAACCCCCGCGAGGATAACCTGAGGAACCAGATCAGGGAGAACTACGCCAAGGCCGAGAAGTTTTCCAACGAGAAGCTGGCCCTGTCGAGGAGGTTGCAGGAGCTCTACGATCGCCAGATACTCTACCTCGACCGCCAGATAAAAGGCCTATACGATCGCGTGGAACCCGGGTTTAACGATCCCGACGAGGTCCCCTCGCTTCTTCGAAACAGCGCCGCGAATATCCCCACCCCTTCCTTCCGAACCAACATAACGGGTCCCTCCATCCCCTCGACCCCCGTCCAGCCTCCTCAAAAAACGACGCTTCCCATCACGAACAAGGCGACCGTCGCTCACATCCGAAATGCTCAGGTGCAACAACACGCCGCCTCGGCGCCCGCAACCCCAGCTGCCAGCATCATGCTCAGCCGCCAAACGCGCGAAAGCTCTGCCGGCCCAACATCCGGAGCCCCGAAGCGTGGCCCTCGATCTACCACCGGCCTCGGAACCTCTCCAGCGCATCCCAGCGGCCTGGCCCGGCACTCCTCCCTAGGGCCAGGTCCCACCAAGTCAACGGCAGCGACTGGGGCCACCGGCGCCGTACGAGCGGGTAGCGCCGGCCCACGCACATCAACCTCAAAGGCCGCAACGGCAGGAGGAAGCCGAAAAGGCACTCCCAGCGCGCCAGGCCGCAAAAAGACCGCCGCCGCCAACGGCAACAAGTCCTCCCTCTTCCGCGTCAAGAAAGCCTCGAGCAAGAACTCCCCCGCCTCACCCGCGGAGAGCGACCTCTCCGAGGCCGAAACCGGCAGCGCAGTCGACGACGCCGAGTCCCGGAGGAGCACGAGCCAACGAGCCCGAAGCGGTACGCCCTCGAGAGCGGCGGCAGGTTCAGCTGCCGCGCAAGCCGCCGCGACAACGGGACCTCCCTCCAAGAAGCAGGAGGGTGAAAGAGGAGGCGGTGGCCCTCGCAAGGAAGACACGGAAATGGCCGACGCCGAGGACGAAGAGGGCGGGGATGACAAGAAATATTGTTTGTGTCAGAACGTCAGCTTCGGCGACATGGTGGCGTGCGACAATGAGAAGTGTCCCTATGAATGGTTCCATTGGTCGTGCGTAGGCCTCAAGAGCGAGCCGAACGGCAAGTGGTACTGCCCCGTCTGCTCCGATAAGATCGGGAAGAAGGCGAAGTAGGCCACGAGTGATTCGGGATGAAGACGAGGAGGTGCGAGTGAGAAAGAATGAGGACTATGGAATGGATATTTGGCGAGATGAGGGGTCCTCTGGCGGCAGTGGCTTGCCTTGAAGCCCCTCCTAGTGTTCCGAATTCGTTGTGGATAATGAAGGCGACCTAGAGGTCTGATGTTTCTGAACGGATAGAGAAATCCCAGATTTAATGAATGATACCCTCCCAATTACAAAATAAACGCGAGAGATGACCAGTCACTACCTTTTCTCCATGCCATTGATAGCCCAAGTCAGTTTCAATGGTATGTTTATCTTCATGCGTTCAAACAAGATCCAGAGGTGGGCAGGATCCCTACAACATCACGGACTTATATATACTCAAGTTCCTACAGAGGCTTTGTGAATTGTTTTTCTATTATCGACGTGCTTATTACCCGTCCGTCATCATTAATGTAAGTATCCGCAACCTGTAAAAAAAAGCACAACCGAATTTTCCCTCGAAACTCTTTTTCTCATGCATAATTAAAATGAAGTTGACATGAAGGCCGTAATGCATCGTCGCCTCTCCACGTCCTCGTCGGTACGCGCTCACCGTCTTTCTCCTTTCTCTGCCACGTTTTCGCGCATCCCTTAATGCTCAAGGAGACGCAGGCTTCCCTGGACAACGACGTTCTCGAGGATTGAACCGGGGGGAATGTCAATCGTGCTGCCTTCGTTAGCGACAATGATGACAGTTCCCTTGAGGGTCACACCACGGGCAAGGTTAACAGCGCCAGTAATGGTGAGGTGGTCGAGCTCAATAATCTTGGGGATCGAAGGAATGCGCTTCTGGAAGTCGGAGACCTTCTTAAAGTGGGGCCCGAGCTTGATAAGAGGGGCATCGCCAAAGCGAGCGGCGTTCTGCTGAAGTTGGCCGTGCTTGACGGTGTAGAGGTCAGACTTGACGAGCATGAGGTCAGAGCAAGTCTTGACGGGGAGGAAACGGCGTCGGGGCACATTGACACCATGAGCATTACGGAAGTGTCGAATAGCAGCACCGACCGCCGTCTCGAGCTGGAGGATGGAGACATCAGAGTCACCCTTCTGGATGGTCTTGCCGTTGGGAATAATTTCGAGCTCGAGCTCATCGTTCTCAACGACGCGCTTAATGGCCTTGAGGTTGAGCCAGATGTTGTTTGTGTTGAAGTATCGGAACTTCTTGATCGACTTGAATTCGTTGACGTGCTCCTTAGGCACCTGAGCGATTTCCAGAAGGCGGACGGAACCCTCGTAATCAATGATGGTGCCACCCTTGACGTCGGCCTTGGTCTTGTTGGTCAACTCCATGATGTACTCAGCCTCAGTCTCGACCATGTGCTGGAGAATCCTCAAATCAACGACGGCACCGAGGTTGTCAACGTTGGAGAGGAAGATGATCTCAATACCCCTATCAAGGAGCTGGTCAAGGACACCCGAGTTGTAGAGAGACTCAAAGACGTCACCGTGACCGGGAGGGTACCAGTCGCTAATGGACGAGTCAAAGTCCTTGGGGACGGGAAGGAGCGAATCCTTGTAGATTCTGGGGTATCGCGACTGGTTGAAGGGAATGATCTCGACGCCATGGCCGTCATACTTCTTGATGATGTTTTCGGTGTCGTCATTCGTATTGAAAGAGTTCATGAGGAGAAAGGGGACGTTGACGCCATATGTTTCGTTGAGGAACTCAATCTGGCGGACGGAAAGATCGAGGAACGACATTCCGTCACGGACCTCGATGACCGACTTGGGGCCGACGCAGCCCATGGAAGTACCAAGACCACCATTGAGCTTGAGAACAGCGAGCTTGCTCAGGAACTGAACGGCGTCAGAGTTGGCAAGGTCCTCGTACTCGACGACTTGGCCCTGGGCGGGAGGGTTGATGCGATCCCAATCACTGTGTAATGATGCGCACCAGATGTTAGTGGCTTATCTCTCTTTCGATTTTCAAGGACGTGTCCTTCATTGCCAGATGGGCAGGGATATGGACTCAGGCGTACACGGCATTTCCTTGAGCCTTGTCGTTCAAATAGCGCCTGAAAAGCGAAAAGAAGTTGTCCATCTCAGTTTCGAAAAGCTGTAAAGCCACAGAGAACTCGTTAGCGTCAAGTCCAGTTTATTAGGCCATGCTCCAGGCCACTCTCGAGTAGGGTGGGATTGAATTTCGTACCTTCTTCTCATGAGGGTCCTTAACCGTCTCAGCAAGACCTGTGAGGGCATTTCGCATCTGGGCAGCAGCAACATTGGTAGAGGCATGCTCAAAAGCCTTTTCAGGCAAAGTTAGCATACAAGTCTTCCCCATTTTATTTGCAGAGGCAATCGTGATGTAGTGGGCTTGTTAAATCTGGAGGGAGAAAGCAAGCAACATGTGGCGGCAGCCTTTGCACAGTGTTGTGGAAGTCCACAAGAGGGCAAGGATCTGAAGTTCCGTGAAAAGAAGTGAGGGAGAAGGGTAGGATAAAGCCCTAATCAGACCAGGGTTGGTTCTCAAAGAGAACCAAGCTGAGCTGGAGGCTGCCAGATGCTCCTTCCATCAGTAATCCTGGTGGATTTGCTAGATGGACTCGGCGGCACCTTCTCCAAGAGCAACAGCCCTGTTGGAAGAGTATATTGTATGCGGAAATTCGTCGGAAGACGCTTCGTCTTTCGATGTTTTTTCCACGGCAATCGGCACTCATCGAGTCGGGAGACTTCTCAGAAGGCCAATCTCATGACCCAGGCTCTGGCGTGGAGATTTCGGACTCGGAGCGTCGAGGGGACGTGTGCAAACTCGGCGACAAATGCAACAAACATCGAAGGGAGCAAGAGAATCGACTCACCATGTGGCTTCGAGTCTTGCCATGTTTCCGCTGGAAGAGGTTATCAGCGTCTAGACCGCCATTGCCGCCCAGTGGGGAGGGCTTGAGGTGGGTAGGGACCGATGACTTTACGCCTTGTGACATTGTGGAATGGTAGAGAGCTACGGGTTGGAATTGAAGCTAGAGCACGATTGCTTGTTGGGACAAGATGGGGGCAGCAAAGAAAGGAACACAAGGCGAGGAGCAAGCACGAGAAAACAACGACGATGTCAGGGAGCAGAAGGACGAGGTTGTATATCGGGGGATCTCAGGTTTTTATGTTGAGGCGTTGGATGCTGAACAGTAGTTTCTGATTGTTTTGCACAAGGGGATCAGCCAGCCCCGCA
>SJVG01000049.1:0-90993 GCA_034774675.1 Scedosporium minutisporum
TTCTTGTATTGAAGTAAGAAGAACTGTGGTGGTAATAGATGATTGAAGATGGTGGGTGGTGATTTGGGATGGTGAAATTTTGGGTGTCAGAAAGTGGGGGGTGTCAGAGAGGGGGGTGTTTGACTTAATAATGACCGCAACGCCCCTTGCCCCCATCCTCATGCCGATGCTCTGACGGATCGTACAGACAATTGTCCGATAGACCCTCCATGCAACACTCAAGGCTCGTCCATCCTATCTGACTGAATTGACTCTCCCAGATTATGTCCTGACTCGCACCCGTATCTGTCCAAGAAAGCGCGAGACAGGCAATTCCCATCCATCTTCGAATTTTCGAATGACATTGCAGAGACTATCAACAAGCGCCTTTGCTACCTCGGTGGAGGTAAAGTGTGAGTTGGTCTGGAGCTTGATGTGCAAATGACGGCCTTTCGGGTAAGATATTAAGCTTAGACCCGCATTTGCCACGCGGTAATTGTCGAAG
Source organism: Scedosporium minutisporum (assembly GCA_034774675.1). NCBI lineage: Eukaryota > Fungi > Ascomycota > Sordariomycetes > Microascales > Microascaceae > Scedosporium > Scedosporium minutisporum. Next base: position 485 of record SJVG01000049.1, read on the forward strand.
AATTGCATTCTACAGGTCGTTCCATCGAACTCGAACTCGGGATGTTCGTCGATGTTGGCATGATGCAGCACGCAGTCAAAGTCCGAGTCCGCCGGCCAGTTGGTGCAGTGTTTCAGGATGTCGTCGAATCCGAGAGAATCTGCTTCTCCCATTTCGGTAAACTGCTTCTGCAGCAATTCTAGCAGCTCGATCGCCGTAACAGATGGCGAGAGCTTAGCCCGTATTGGGATGATCGTGAGACATGGTCCAACAACGGCATCGATCCCCTGCATCGAGGAGTTCCGGCCAGCTACTACGTGCCCGTAAGCAAAGTCCTGAAGACCTGTGACTTGGGAAAGAATCAGGGCCCATGCTACATTGACCAACATGGCGGGTGTAGCTGAACCGGGGAGAGGGGGTAAGACCACCTCGGCCTCAACTGCAATTGGCTGAAGTCCCAATACAGCCTCAACAGCGAGAGCCCGAAGTCCTGACACTGGCCCAGTTGCCTTGGGGTCTAGTTGCCCCGATACAAGGCTACCAGCATTACGAGCGAGTCTGTGCCGTATAGTGGCCAGAGATGAACCCTCTAGCGCATTCTTCCAGTATGTGATGGACTCTGATCGTCGACTGTGTGCGGACGAAAGGAAAGCTGAAAACTCGGTTCGAATCTGGGTCGGTCTCCCCAAGTACTCATCGAGGAACGACTGCAGTATGAAGGGGAGAGAAATTCCATCATACTGAGCATGTGACAACCGAACAATCAATCGTGTCGCCTGTCCCCCACGATGGCGAAATAGGGCGAAGAGGGCAGGAGGTGAGCTAGGCAGAAAGTTTTCCCAGTCTTGTCGACAAAACGAATCTGTTGCATCATCGAGATGGTCATCGACGTCGCGTATAAGGAGCGGTGGCTCGAGGCGATTTGGTACAACTTGCCAGTATTTTCCGAGAAGGTTGAGGAAACTTGCACGAAGGATCGGATACTTTTCTAGTATTGAGGCACAACTAGTCTGAAGGCGCCAAACGTCGATGTTGATCGGAAGATCGAGGTAAAAGTAATGAGTGACTCCGCGAACAGTCTCTGATTGTCGGATGTACAGCTTCTGCATTGATGTCAGAGGGAGGATGTCTGCAACGTCCGTTGATCGAATGTGCAAGCCGAGATTGTCGAGCTCTGACAGAATCGCACGTTTGGTGTCCGGATCCACGAGGGGAGTGTTTTCATGCGCTTGGGTGGACGGATTGGCTTCGGTTGCTTGCTGGCGAACCAATTCTTCAAGAGTGTTGCTGCGGAAAAGATCCGCCACGGTGAGTTGCATGCCGGCTTTACGCGACTCGCTCACAACCTTCATGGCAGTAATAGAATGGCCTCCGAGTCGGAAGAAGTTGTCATCTAGGCTGATGGTGGAAGGCTTTATTTGGAGGACCTGGCCCCATATCTTCTGCATCATCTCCTCAACTTCGCTCGTCGGCTGCCGTATGGATCGAGCCGTTTTGGACTTCGACGGGGCGTCCCTTAAGAGCGCTGTGCGATCGACTTTACCATTAGCATTGACAGGCATCCGATCTAGAATCGTGATTGTCTGAGGAATCATGTATGACGGAAGGTGAGCGTGGAGGAGGGCATCGAGCTCTCTATCAAGTCCCCGGTTCCCGTCAATCTCCGATATTCGTAGTGTTACGAAAGCGAGTATTCGAGTATCGAACTCGTCACTTTGGTCAGCCAAGGCAAAAGCATCATCTACCAAGTCATGGCTGCGAAGAATGTGTTCAAGCTCTCCCAATTCAACGCGCTGGCCACGGATCTTCACTTGAAAATCTATCCTCCCAAAGAACTCGAGTTGACCATCGTTTGGCCGCCACCGCACTCGATCGCCCGTGCGATATGCCTTGACCATCGTGCCTCCAATGTCCACTTCGACAAACCGATCAATATTGCGTCGGGCGTCTGTGTAACCCCTTGCTAGTCCGTCGCCTGTGACGACAAGCTCTCCAACTACCCCTAGTGGAACGAGGCGCATTTTCTCGTCCATGACATATGCCCCTGAATTGCTGACCGGCCGTCCAATCGGGACGCCGTTGGGGAATATGTCCCCTTCCTCGAAGCTGTAGATGGTGCTGAGCCCTGTGTTTTCTGTCGGGCCATAGACGTTGAACAACTGGCCCCTGATAGCGCTTTGGACCGCTTGCCGGATCTCGGGATCGAATCGTTCACCTCCAACAAGAAGAACATCCACCGTGCGAAGCATCGAGGGTCTCTCTTGGATCGATTGTTTCAAAAGGGCCGGGGTAATGAAGACCCATCTCATCTCCTCCTGCTCGAAAACGGTATAGAGTGCAACCGGGTCAAGTACAACGTTGTCATCTATGCAGACTAACGTCAAGCCATTGAGAAGTGCAGTGTAAATCTCTAGTGTTGTGGCGTCAAAAGCAATGTTCGAGAAATGGCTGACGGTTCCGGTCGACGGTAGGTTTTTCGAGACATTGCTATTTTTCACAAGCCGTATGACGGCTCGATGCTCAACCATGACACCTTTCGGTTCGCCAGTAGACCCCGATGTGCACACGATGTACGCGAGGCTGGAGGGCGATAATGCCGTGGATGCAGCTATCTCTAGGCTGTCGTCCACACCTGGAACGGTATTCTCGAGACACTCTCTGATTCGGACGTAATTGGCATTGCCCGATGGAGACATGGGCGCTTGTACGTCATGTCCGAGTAAAACCAGCCTCTGTTCGGTTATAGATGAGAGAATAGCACTCAACCGCTCAGATGGGGTATTGATGTTTAGCGGCAGATATGCGAGCCCAGCCTTGAGGATTCCCAGGAATGCGATGATAGTCTCGCATGATCGATTTGCTATTACAGCGACGACAGACTCGGCAGGTAAGGCAAGCTTCTTGAGCCACCAGGAAAGCGCGTCTGATTTTCGATCCAGCTCAGCGTAGGTCAGTGCAACGGAAGAGTCCTTTACAGCCACTGTATCCGGCCGAGCTGAAACCTGTTCCTGGAAAACATCGACAATGGTTGAATCCCTAGGATAGCTTGTTCGGTCGATCTCAATCAGTCCCAAGGCATTGAGCTCGGCCTTGCTTGTATCAGTCAAAAGAGGAAGGGATGCTATCGAAGATTTGGGGTCCTCTAGGACCTGCCATAATAGGGTTTCGAAGACTGATACGATACCAGCCACGGACTCGGGGATATAAAGGTCGGTTGAGAAGACTACACTGACTTGCATAGACTCCGCCTCCTCAAAGACGTGGAATTCGAGATCAAATCGTGAGCCGGGGGACACGTCCATTAACTGTGACTCTACACCCTCCAAGGAAAACTCGGCGTACGTCTCCCGAGAGTGCAGAGCGAAAATTGTTTGAACGATGGGGTGGCGCGATAGATCTCTGTCCCGCCGAAGCTGAGAGACTATCCTCTCAAATGGCACATCTTGGTTGTCAAAGGATGCTGTTACCGTCTTCTGGACGTGGCGCACCAACTCTTCGAACGACTCGTTTCCAATCTCGATCCGAAGGCACTGAATATTAACAAAGAATCCAATAATGTCCCTTAGTTCCCATCGGTCTCGATTCGCGTTTGCGGTACCCAGCGTGGCATCTTCTATTCCAGTCTGGTGGTAATGCGTTGCGCGGAACACGGCGAGGAGGACAACGAAAGGTGTCACTTCGTGTTCCTTGCAAAACTTTTGCAAACTCTGGAACAATGGGCCTTCGATCTTGAAACCATGATGCCCAGCTTCACCAGAGAGCGTGGTTGGTCGCGGCTTATCGCAAAGGAACTCCAGTGGCCGGCTTGACTGTAGCTGATCGACCCAATAATCCAGTTGGCGCTTGTACTCATCTTCTCGGACACTCTCCTTTTGCCAGACGGAGTAATCTTTGTATTGGATTGCGAGGGGTTCCATTTGAGAGAGGGGATCCAATCCCTTCATAGCGGTGGAGTAAAACGCGGCCAGCTCTCGGCGGAGGATGTTGATAGACCAACCATCGGTTATGATGTGATGCATGACGATAGAGAGTACGTGATCGTCATCTCCCAACCTATATACCGAGACCCTCCATCCTGGCTCTATTGAGAGGTCGAATGGTGTGGCCTGGTCCACTTCCAACGCTCTCTGTAGTATCTGTTCATCCCCAGAGGCAAGTTCAGTCACCTGAAGATTCCGAGCAACAAATGGTCGGACATGTTGCAAATGGACATCATCTCGGGATTCAAATGTAGTGCGGAGGGTTTCGTGGCGATTCTCTATAGCTTGGAGAGCTATCCCGAGGGCATCTAGATCAAGGGGTCCACGGAACCGAATTGCGAAAGGTATAAGATACCAGGTAAGGCCAGGGTACAGCCTGTCAATGAACCAAAGCCGGCGTTGGGCAAAGGACTGCTCTGTGGGACCGGTGGACATCGTCTTGGGAATGATTCCAGAGGCCCCATGCGGAAGTAGCAGATCTTGTCTAGCTGCATCTCGAAGCCTGTGACGGCGGAAGAGGTCGGCCACGGTCAATTCAACCCCGAGTCTACGGACTTCCCCGACAACCTTCATCGCGGCTATTGAGTCACCTCCGAGGCGGAAGAAACTGTCGTCTCGGCCAATGAGACTTGGCTGGATGCCTAGGATTTGGGCCCATACGTTCTGTAGCTGCTGCTCCGCTAGTGTAACTGGCTGCAGTTTTGGTCCGCGGCCGGTTGTTCGGATCCTGGCCAGCTCTTCTACCGTGAAGGATGAACCGAGCTCACGCAATAGTTTGCGATTCAACTTGCCAGTAGGCGTCAGAGGAAGCTTGCCCATACGGAAAAAGGCACTTGGTAGCATAACAGAGGGCAACTGCTCACTGAGCCTTTCTTCAACTTCGATAGGGACCGAGAAGGGGTCAGCTTGCAGGTTCTCCGTACCGTCGATTGGTTCTGGGGTGTCCTTTGATTGTATGAAAGCAGCTATTATTGGACTGGCCCCATCCCCCTGGGGTTCGATAACCTCGGCGACAACTTGGGCGGCATCTGCCATATACTGCTGAACCCATCTCTCTACCTCTCCAAGTTCGATTCGCTGCCCTCGAAGTTTGACTTGCGCATCCTTTCTTCCAAGGAACACCAGGCGTCCACCTTCGTTGTATCGAACCAGATCTCCTGTTTTATAAAGTCTTCCTTGACGACCCGGCCGACCTGGCGCTCCTTGGAGTAGCCATTGTGGATTTTCGATAAAGGATGCCTTTGTTTTTTCCGGGTCATTGAGATAGCCTTGCCCAACGAGAGGTCCCTCCAGGAGAAGTTCACCATTGCAGCCAACAGGCACGAGTCGATGGTGATCGTCAGGATCCACAATCCAGGTGGTTAATCCGAAGCCCAATCCAATCAATGTAGCCTCCTCGGAGGTAGATGGGTCACTGTTGATGGTGCTGATGTGACATTCGGCCGGACCATAGGCATTCACGACGCGCGCTTCGCCCCACCAGCGCGAAGAGTCTTCCGCTGTGACTGCCTCTCCTGCTAGGATCAAGGTCTTGAGGTCGGGAACTGTAGCAGGGTCTATTAGACGTGCCACTGTAGGTGTCAGATCTGCCAGTGTCACTCGCATGGCTGCCATGGAGTTTGCAACGTTATCTCGGCGATCTGATTGGGAGGGAATGCAGATACAACCGCCTGTGGCGAGCGTGGCAAAAACATTGTGGACTGCGATATCAAATGCATAAGATGCAAAGTCGAAGACGCGGGAATCCTCCTCGAAGCCGAGAGCCTGGGATTGATAGTGCAGTCCAGAAGCAAAATTGACATGCGACAGCTTGGCTCCCTTGGGCGTGCCAGTGCTACCAGACGTGAAAACGACAAACATGGTAGTTGATGCAGGCTGTCTCTCCCCCTGTCGCTCGTAAGTAGCGCCAGGATGGTGTTGCGATTGGTTGAGAGATGGCCCAACTTCGATAACTGTCCTGCAGAGATGTGAGCTCAGATTGACGTTCACCTGAGAAGAGAGAATCAAATCAGACTTGAGCTGGCTTGTAAGTGTCTTGAGCCTTTGCTCTGGAAGCGTCGAGTCGAGTAGCACGAAGGCACCACCTGCCTTCAGCACGGCTAGCATAGCGACAGGCGTCCACATCGATTTCTCAAAACAAAGCGGTACTAAGGTGTTGGCTCGAACGCCAGCTGTGATAAGTTGAGCTGCAAGCGCATTTGCCAACGAGTCCAACTGTCGATAACTCAACGAACCGTCCCAGGCATGAATAGCAGTGGCATCAGGTCTCCTTTCGACTTGCCCCTCGACCATCTCATGGACCAGTTTGTCAACTGAGGCAGGTAGTGAACAGTTCCAATCCCAAATGGTATCAAGATCTTGGTGGGTGAGGGGTTCGATTTCCGTTATGGTCCGGTCAAGGTTGGTAACATCGCCGAGCTCATTCAAGGTATGTCCAAGCTGTTGCAGAAGTTTCTGCGCAACCCATGGCTCAAGGACCCTTGGATCAAAATTAATGTTAACCGTGAGCTCCTCGGGTCCAAGGCGTCCTTGAATCATAAGAGCATATGGGTTGAACCACTGCGACTGCTCTTGCATCTGCCATATCCCGAGATCTGGGTCTGGCTCCTCAGTCTTGCTTGGCGGCTGGATAACGATCAATGTCTGGAACATGCAAGCCGCTTGCGCCCCTGGGGAAAGCCTCGAGATGTGCTGGAGGCCTGTTTGTTCGTATGGGATCATTTCAGTTGCCTGTCGTTGAACGGCTTTGAGGTAATCCGATATTTTCTGGCTAGGGTCCAAGGTGATGCGGAATGGAACCGTTGCAAAAGCCGGTGCTGGCATCTGGTCAAGCCCAGGAACGGGAGCATTTCTTCCGGAGACAGTAGTACCGAACACAATATCCGTAGAACCATTCATCTGACGCACAGCTAGAGCCCAAGCTGCGTTGATCAGGGCTGACGGCATAACGTCAATGGGCAGTCTGCGCGGCATAGATAATTGAGCACAAACCGTTTCGGTTGAGAGCGGCTGGTCAATGGAAGGGGGAAGAGTAGGGAATGGTGCCGCGTCATAGTTTTCCAGGGTAGATCGCCAGTGGACGTCGGCTTGGCTCTTGTCTAGCTCCTGGACATATTTGATAAAGGATTGGAACGGGGCTCCAGAGCCATGAGACTTGCCGCGGTATGCCTGGCTGAGCGTGTCCGTCATGAGAGGGAATGACCATCCGTCGTACAATGCATGATGTATTGTCCATACAAACCATTTAGGTCGACCTCCTGCGCTCTCATTGACGAGTGCGAAGCGTACAAGCGAACCGGGTGGCCCAACCGGCCGTCCTCTGTCCGCCTGGAGATATTCATCAAGTCCGGTAGCCTCAGTCCATTGAATGCTATCACGAAGGACGGTCTGTATTAAGCCGAAATGCTTATGCTGGAGGATTCTTGTGCGTAGGACAGGTGTCGCAAGGACCGTCTCCTCCAAGGCCCTCTTGAAGGCAGAGATATCTACCGTGGGTTCCAATTCGAGAATGGCCTGCATCATATAATCGCCGGGTCTCTTTGAAGCAAGTGAAATCAGACCTTCTTGAAGTGGAGTGCAAGGGTAGGCGTCTTCAATCACTCCTCGATCGAGCCCATACTGACTTGACAAATCTCGAACAAAATTATCGACATCCAAGTCTTCTCCGAAAAGGGCGAACGGCGCAATTTGTTCCACAAGTGTTTCTGTGACCTGATACTCACAGCAAGTAACGAGCTTCCGTATCGTACGGCATCGTAATATATCAGCCACGGACATCTTGATGCCCTCCTTGGAGGCCGCAGCCGCAACCCCAATGGCCGCAATGGAATCACCGCCGAGACGGTGAAAGCTATCACCCAACCCAATGTCGGCACAGGGAATCTTTAAGACCTGGGACCAGATTTGCTGAATAGCCAGCTCCATATCCGATTGCGGCGGTTCCTTGCATTCTTGGTTTTCCATGCCCTCCTTAGAAAGCTCTTGTGGACTGAAGGAGCTACCAATCTCACGTAGCTTCTTTCGAAATAGCTTTCCTGTACTGGTCAGAGGCAGCTCGTTCATAACGAAGAAGACTCGCGGGACCATGTAGCCTGGCAAGGATGCCTCCAGACGCTCCTCGATAATGGGAGGGACCGAGTATATGCGAGCCATCCCAGGTACCGAGTCGTCGCTTTGTGTCATTTTCCCATCCATCTTCAAGAACGCCGCAAGCATTGGACCAGATCGCCCGCCACGTGGTTTGATAACCTCAACCACAACTTGAACTGCGTCCGGCAGAGATTCCTGGACCCGTAGTTCGATTTCGCCAAGTTCTGCTCGTTGGCCACGAATTTTGACCTGCGTGTCCTTCCTCCCCATGAATGTTAGACCGCCTTTTTGGTTGTACTGGACAAGATCACCCGTCTTGTACAGTCTACCGCGGCGACCGGGCACTCTAGGCTGGTCCCGCTGGCCAGGGATACCATTGAGAAGCCAAACAGGATCTTCGATGTAGCTGGCAGCATTTGCCTTTGGATTATCGAGATAGCCCCGACCCACAAGAGGTCCTTCTAGGACGAGTTCGCCGATACAACCGGGTGGTAAAAGTCGATGATGATTATCAGGATCTACAACCCAAGTGACCTGGCCCATGCCTCGGCCAATATTTAGAGCTTCCTCTGGGCTGGAGGCATCGTTGTTGAGTATGCTAGCCGGCGTGCACTCGGAAGGACCATACGCATTCAGTATGCGAACCTTTCCCCACCAGGGCTTGAGGTCATTGAGTGTGGAAGCCTCGCCGCCGAAGACGATTGCCTTTAGATCTGGGACCAGATCCGGTGAGATCAAAGCCGAACCAGATGGTGGCATGAGCACCCAGTTCGCCTTGAGATTTCGCATTTCCTTGGCCAAGTCGCTCTTTTCATCGGTCGGTACACACAAGCAGCCACCTGCACTTAGTGTGTGAAAGGCGTTAATTATAGCGGCGTCGAAGATGTAAGGGGACAGATCGTAGACCCTCGACGTCTCATCTAAGCCGAAGGTTTTCGCCTGATGAACTAGGGCCGAGGCCAGGTTTTGGTGACCGATGACGGCACATTTCGGTTTCCCCGTACTGCCAGACGTGAAGATCGTGTACACGCCCGAGGAAGGGTCGACTCGAGGCAAGGTTTGTGGAGGAGTGCTGTGAAGGTCAGTGAAGAAGCTTGAGCCCACTGTAATTACTCTATCGCAGAGACTTGAACTAAGGCTATGTTGCAACGGGGAAGACAGAATGATGCTGGCATTGACTTGCTGCATCATCGTTTGTAGACGGTCTTCGGGCAAGTTCGGACCAAGCATCACCAGGCACGCCCCAGCCTTCATCACCCCAAGCATGGTCACAGCCGCCCACTTTGACTTCTCGAGACATATTGGGACAAATTGCCCGGGATGGACTCCTAAATGGATGAGGTGGTTGGCTAGTTTAGAGGAAAGGCTTGCCAACTCGCCGTACGTCAAGTCGCCATCCCATGCATGAATTGCCAGTGCATCTGGGTGGGTCATTGCCTGCTCTTCGACGAGATCATGAACACATCTGCGAATAGTCTGCGGGACATTTTTATTCCATTTCCAAATCCACTCCAGATCGCGCCTCGTGACGACGTCGATGTCGCCAATGGCCCTCTGAGAAACTGAGGTGACGTCATCATCAAACTGCTGGAGGATAAACTCTAGCCGCGCCAGAAGATCGTGTACGACCACAGCCTGGATCGCTTGTGAGTCAAATCTAGCTGTGACGGTGATCTCGTCGTGGCAGTCAGCATGGACTTCGAGAACCAATGCGGGTACGTCGAACCATTCAACCTCGTTGTCGTCGTCTAGGTCATCGATAATAGGGGGAATACTGCTCGGTCGTCCTTGCTGCACGACTAATATGGTCTGGAACTGGCAGGCTTGGTGGCTCTCAGGCGATAGCTTAGCAATTCGCGAAACTCCCATCTGCTCGAATGGGATCATATCTGCGCCGCGTTGGTGGACCTCCTCGAGGTATTCCATGACAGTCTGATCTTGTTTCAGGAGCACTCGGAAGGGGATGGTGGCGAATGTCGGACCGGCCATGTCCTCAATGCCGGCAACGGGTGCACTTCTGCCAGAAACTGTAATACCGAAGACGACATCATTAGAATTGGTCATGTTTCCGGCTAGCAAACCCCACGCAGCGCGAATGAGTGTTGAATACGTGATGTTATAGCGATGGCTTTGGAAAGCTGGAAGTGTCCAGGTGACTTGTTCTAGCAAGGCTTCCCCCTTGGAGGGCGGAAGAGGAGGATACTGAACACACTCGCAGTCTGCAAGGGTGTCCCTCCAAAACCTTTCCATCTGACTGATATCCTGGTTTTGGCAGTAGGCGATGAATTCCGAATAAGGGGCTTTACTATCCAGGCGTCCTCCGCGGTATGCCGTGGTGAGCGCATCTGCGATAAGGCTCATCGTCCAACCATCGTAAAGGGCGTGATGGATTGTCCACACAAACCATTTGTATTGGCCGTCTTCCCCCCTGACAAGTCCATAGTGCACGAAGGGATCGCCAAGGCCCATTCGGCGTTGTCTGTCGGCTTTGAGATACTCGTCAAGGTCTGTGGCCTCCGTCCACTCTATCTTTTCGTCTATGACAACCTGCATGAGATCCTCCTTTCCAGCATGCACGAAGCGAGTTCGTAAAAGCTCATTTGTCTGAGCTACTTCTTCCCATGCGCGTCGAAACGTTTCAATGTCGAGATGAGAAATGTCTACTGTTCTTTGCATGACAGAGGAACCGTGATGCTGCAGGGAGAGAGAAACAAGTCCCTCTTGCAGCGGCGTACACGGATAGGCGTCCCGTACGGATGATGGGTCTATAGAATAGCCCCGAACAAGCTCCCCAATGCTCGAGCTGCTGTCAAGAAGTGAAAATGGGGCTACTTCCTTCAGTGAGTCTCCGTTATCTTCACAGAAGCAGGCCTCGGCAGCTACGTCTTTCAACTTGGGGTGGCGGAGAATTTTGGCGACGGATAGACAAATTCCATGCTCACGAGCCTCTTGCACAACCCTCATGGCTGCGATAGAGTCGCCGCCGAGGTGGAAGAAGCTGTCATCCGAACCAATTCTAGCACGGTCAACCCCAAGCACTTGGCTCCAGATTCCCTGTATCTGTAGTTCCAAGCTCGATGTCGGTTGCTGCTTGGGGCCAAGCCCTCCATCGGTCAATCGGGAGGAGTAGGACGCTCCAAGTTCCCTCAGCTCCTTCCGATTCAGCTTCCCAGTATATGTCTTTGGCATTTCTCGGACGGAAAAGAAGAAAGTCGGAATCATATAGCTCGGGAGGTGCTCGGCAAGGCTGCGTTCAATACCTGGGGAGACCTGGTATAACTGCAAAGCTTCGGTCTGCGGCGTTTGTCCAGAAACGAGCAGGAAAGCCGCAAGAATTTTCGGTGCTTGATTTGATCCAGAGACAGTTATGACTTCGGCGGCTACCTGAACCACTTCCGGGATGCACTGCAAAACTCGGTGTTCGACTTCCCCAAGTTCGACTCGCTGGCCGCGGATCTTAACCATTGTATCTTTCCGACCAATTATTCTCAGTTTTCCATCAGACTCATACTGCACGAGGTCCCCTGTCCTGTAAAGCCTCCCGCGCCTCCCAGGCCGGCCTGGGGCGCCTCGAACCAACCAAGTTGGATCCTCTATGAAGGCTTCAGTCGTTTTTTCTGGGTTATTTAGGTAGCCTTTGCCAACAACCGGGCCCTCAAGGACAAGCTCGCCGATACAACCGGGCGGAACTAACAACTGGTGATTATCCGGATCCACGACCCAGGTAACTGCACCAACTCCCTTGCCGATAGCGGTGGCTTGGATGGGACAGGATGAATGACGACCGACTGTACTTATTGGAGTGCATTCGCATGGGCCGTAGGTGTTGATGACGCGAACGTTATGATCCAACCAACGTGAGGCATCCTGGACACGCACAGCCTCCCCGAGGAAAATGATGGAATGTACGTTCGGCACCTGGCTAGGCTTGAGGAGCTCAGCAGCGGAAGTGGTTAACGTTAGAGCGTTCACTTTGAGATCGCGTATACTGCCAGCCAGATTATCCTTCCTGTCTGCGTCACTGGGAATGCATAGACACCCCCCGCAAGCGAAGCTCGTGAAGACATTGCAGATAGATAGGTCGAAACTGTAGGCAGAGAAGTCATAAATTCTGGAAGTGGGGGTAAATCCGATAGCCTTTGTCTGGTAGTGAAGAGCAGAGAAGAGGTTCTTGTGACTTATCGATGCCCCTTTCGGCACACCCGTACTGCCCGATGTAAAAATAACATATGCCGTGGCGGATGGGTCAGGATTCTCTGGACGTAGCAAGGGTGGTACCATAACCTCTTTCTGAACTGCCGACTGATATTCAGAGAAGAACCCGTCGTCGATGGCAATTACCTGCTCGCAGAGAAGCAATCCAGATGTATAATTTCTGCGAGAAGTTATTGCAAACTTGGCCTCCACTTGGTCGACAATGCTGCGCAAGCGCTGCTCAGGCATTGCAAGATCAAGCATCACAAACGCGCCGCCGGCCTTGAGAACACCGAATATTGCCACCGGCACCCATTTGGACTTTTCGAAATATACCGGCACAACAGTCTCCGGACGCGATAAAAGTCCAGATTGAAGAAGTCGGCTCGCTAGGTAACTACTCAGGTGATCGACCTCGGCGTAGGTCATTTGGCCATCCCAAGCGCAAATGGCTGTGGAAGTCGGCTGCAGCCGTGCCTTCTCCTCAAGTATCTCATAAACACACCTGTTGATTGTCTCGGGCACTGCTGCGTTCCAGGCCCACAGCAGGTCAAGGTCGTGGTCTGTGGTGACGCCCACCTCTGACAAGCGCTGGTCATCTGGCGCCACGGAAAGTCGACGCGCGATGAGAGAGAACCTCTCTAAAAGAGACTTGACTTCATTTGGACCAATGACTCCGGCGTCGTAAATGGCCGTGACCATCAGTTGGTGACCGAGGGGTTGAGCATCGAGGACAAGGGGGTAACCAGTAGTAGAATGTGGATAATCCTTCGCTTCCGGTTGTGTCTGAGATGGCTCACAAACGGTGTCTGCGGCGAAAAGCGGCGTCAAAAGAAGTGTCTGAAATGCGCATGCCTGCTTCGTCTCAAGGGAGATGTCGGTGATTCGTTGCAAGCCATATTGGCAGAAAGGAGCCATGTCGGTGACTTGCTGATGAACATGGTTTAAAAAGACCGCCACAGAAGCGTTGCCGTCCAATCTCAGACGTAATGGGGCTGTTATGGTGGCGTTCGTTCTCATGTCGGTAGTCATGTAAGTGTCGTCGTCTTCGTCATGGGGGGCGCCTCCTGGTAGAGTGATTCCAAACACGACGTCCTTTGTATTGGTCATCCGAGCTGCCAGCAGAGCCCAAGCCCCACGAAGCAATGTTGCTGTTTCAAATTCAGATGGTTCTAGTTGAATAGAATGATGTACAAAATGCTGCTGCAAAGAAGTATTTTCAACGGGCTTATTCGTAGTGACCGGGAGGCTTGGAAAGGGGACGCATTCACAGTCGGCAAGAGCCCGTTCCCAATATTCTGCCAGCTCTTGCTCGGTAGTACTAATGATGGTGCAACTCTCAGACCGTGAATTGAATCCATCATCACTCGAAGGGCTCGAAATGGAGACGACAGAGACATTGACCTCTACTTTTTCCAGCTTCCCATCCTCCTCTGAACTAGGCAGGATAGATAACATTTCAGCAGGTCCATACATCTAGCCCAACATCATCGCTTAGTGTCGATACCCTTTCAAAATGGGGTCTTGCCTTAAAAAACACTTACATTGAGCAATTTTTGACAGTGCATACAGGCCAAGGTTTTCTTAAACAGATTCGTATCATAAGGGGATATGTATGATGCACTTCAGAATCATGATACTTCTTTTCGTGGAAGCCTTACGTGGACTGATGATAGAATAGAATCCTCTTTAACTACTAGAATTCTGGCAAGAAAATGTGTTCAAAGACCTCGGTAGTCGCTTCTTGCTGAAAGACAATGCATGCTACGAGTCATAATCTGCAGAGTGAGGCAAGCATAGAGATCTAGCGACCTGACTATATTTATAACCCGAACATCTCGGACACCTTCGTGCCTAAGCGACCCTGGAATACCATTACGAACAGGAGAGGGCGGCCCAGTGACTAGGCGAGGGGACTACGATGTAGAGACGCAGTTGTGAGTTTGTTGAGAGCTTGAAAGAGCGGTTGGGATCAACATTATTACATGCTTCAGCATTCTGCATCTCTCAGACACTATTTCTGGCGATCCCCAACGACGAGGTAAATAGAACAAGGGCAGAGTCCTTTTGTAGCTGCATGATCCTTGCGCGAGTCACCGAGGCAAAGGGACGAATACCAGCGGCAGCCTTGAAAGATCTAGACCAGAGACACCAATTTGAGGGCTGGACCTCGGACAATGTCTCAGGTCTAGGCACTTGCAGATCCTTCCGGTTGGAACTTAGGAGGACGTTGGAAAAGCAAATGAGCCCCAAAGACGGGTTGATTTACAGCGGCATTCCAGCCACGGACTCAGAGTTCGTCTATCCAATTGGTTGCCGTGTGTTTAGTCTATAGTGCCAACAATGCAAATGGTAGGAGCCGAGCTACCAAGGATATGTATTTCCTCTTGACGGGTTCCGAAGCTGCCGGTTGGAGCTCCTCAATAACGCCAACCAGCCGAGAGTGAATGCTGTGCTTTCTTTTGCAATTGAACTCCAGTGCCCGGGATGAAAGCACAATTTTGCACACTTACGAACCCGAAAAAGTTAGTAAGCTTGGGACTGTTACAAGAGGGGCGGATGAGATCACCAATACAAATGAATGTACAATCCACGCATTTCCGTGGGAAACATTGTCCTAACCTGGGCCAATAGCCAGGTACTGTGGAGGATGTCAAGGAGAGGCTATGTCTTAGATCCTTGGACCTTGACCAGCGGTGAGATCACTCTTATGACAATAGCCTCTGGTTGGACGAAGATGATGCCCGTACACTCGTGTTGAGAAACTCAGCTAGCTCAAGCCAGACATTGCAGTATGGCAAGCCCTAGATTCGACTTATTCCCCATTGACGACATGCCTTGATCCCGCTGCGTCGCTCAGCCGAGCAGAGATGGTTACGGCGGCTCCTCTGGTTGGCCCGGGATATTCAGACCGCAACTTCGGCCATTATATCATTTATGCGGAAGTTGCAACACGCTTGCCCCGAAACCCGATCGGGATCTGGCATGAAAGATCGTCGGGTGGAATGAAACTTTCTTTTTGCTTCTATTGCGCTCCCCGTGGATCTGTCATGGTTTACACATGGCCTAACACGATGACTTGCCACGTTACTCCACATCCATGAGTCATCAGGAGGAGCCTGCTCCGAACACGACGTAGCCCCGAGCCAGGTCGGGCTGTCGGTCAACCGCGATGTATGGCCGCAAACCCTAATAATTGCCGAGGAGGCTTCTGGTCGGACAGGAAGGTTCTTCTCACCCGCCACCGACACGAATTATGTGGACTTGTGTGGACGGTCCCTTGCAGCCCATGGAAACAAGAGAGTTCCTGGTAACAGTGTGACCAAGACAGGCATGTCTGTCTTAAGGCCCGGCGAGACATAAAACGATCGTCCATCGGCTAGGGACGTAGTGCATGACTAGCGCCTTGCATCGCTGTACATGACTATATGCAGGCCATACAATCCACCCGATCTAAGGCCCCCACGACCACTTGTTGCATTGGCCTCGGGGTTTGATATAATGTCCCGAGCTCGAAGAGCGAATACGCAGATCCGAACCCTCCGCCCAACCCGAACACGAGGCCTGTTGCAGGTGAGGAAGGTGATATTATCAAGCGCAAATTTTAAGGTGTCACGAACTTAAAACTCCCAAAATGCAGCATAGTTCATAGGTCTTAGCAAATCTAAGTGGCAGGACACGCAGATCCATCCCTCTTCCTTCGTCGAGCTATATCAGGGACTGGATGTATTCGATTTTGAGCCAATAGTGCCTGGTGGTGACCTGAATGACGACGACAAATACATAAAAGATCGTGCCATGATATTGCAATGAACCCGTAAACAGTTAACTAAATCATATCGTCACTCACAACATGAGAACCGCCCGCACACCTATAACCCCCTTCTTGTTTCACCCATTCAAACCCAGCCGGGCAAAGACCCATGGTTTTCAGCTTCTCTTGCTTCTTCTTCTTCTTCTCCTCCTCGCGGCGTCTCTTCTCCTCAATCAGTTCGTCGAGGATCCTTTCCCGGAGCTCCTCGTCGACGTTGTCGGCATTCACTTTCTGGACGAGGGCGTAGTAGTGCGCTTCACGACGGCGTGCGGCCAGCTTGTCTAACTCGAGCTGCTTCCAAATTTCGTCCGTCACGCCAGCATCGCGGCGACAGGCCGTAAAGTCGTGTGGGGGTCGCTTTTCTTGTCCTTCGCATGCTACGGGGGGGACTTTCTCCGCCGCAGGGGCTTTGGGGCTTTTTGGTGCTGTGGCTGTGGAGGACGATGTAGAGATAGCTGGGGGCGCGGGGGCCGCCGAACGATTGTGGGGTTTCAGTGGGAGATGAAGGGGGTGATGGGGTACCTGCTTGGCCTCAGGGACATCACGGCTCAGCCGCTCAGTATACATTTCGTTAAGTTCGTCTATGAGGATGCGTTCGGTGACGGCGAGCTGGTTGGGGTCCGCCAGGACTCTGCGGTATATTTTCTTCCTGAGAGTTTCGATATCTCGCGCATTGCCCCAGCTCTTGAGGGTCGTTAGGTTGCGTAATGTGCTGAGAAGGGTAGATTTGAGCTCTGGGGTCATCCTTTCCAACGCCGATAGATCGACTTTGGAGTCCGGGGAATTCTGCTCAATTCGGGCCTTCATTTGCTGGAGCCTCTTGGTGAGCAGCGCGAGGCACTCTTCTGCCGTGAGTGAATAGAAAGGAATGATCTCCGGGAAGCGGCTAGACAGGCCCGGGTTTACAGCAAGCAACCTGTTGATATCGTTGTCATAGCCTGCGAGAATGATGACCATCTTGCCCATGTACTTAGTTTTCGTAACGCAGTCAACGATTTCATCAATTGCCTCTTTGGCAAAGGCGCCCTCTGCGAGACGATACGCCTCGTCGATGAACAAGACCCGACCCAAGCCCTTGTCAAGAACGCCCTGGACCTTTGGGCCAGTGTGACCAACGTATTCGCCTATGAGTTCAGTTGCCGAGCATTCAACTACCTCGGATGTTGCGAGAAAGCCCATATCATAAAAGACCTGGCCCATTTTTTGGGCCGTGGTCGTTTTACCTGTCCCAGGGGGCCCACGGAATAAGAAGTTGAACGGTATAGCCTCCTTGGGATCAAGCTTGTGCTTTCTCATCGTCCTGACCTGAGACTGGTACCCCTCCAACAAAGAAATGAGGCGATTACATCCAACGGAATCGTTGAAAAGCGTACGGATATTCGTCTCGCTTCTCTCCGCCCGGTCAAACTTGTCATCAAAGTCAATGGCTTCAAGCATATTATTCTTACCAGCCTTGCTTTTAGATATTCTTGCCTGTTGACGCTCCATGGCCCGGTTGAGGAGGATGTCGACTTCACCGCCGTTGCCAAAGTTGGGCCGATTGCGCGCTCTTTCGAGGACCTCGAGTGCAACCTTTTTGCCTTCAACAGTGGCTTCTAAGCCGGTGTTTGACAATTTGAGATCAAGGATCTTGGCCAACTCTTCCTTGTAGAAGTCCTCGAACACGAAAGCGGAAGCCAGTGGGAATCTTCTGCTAAGGCCGGGGTTGACGTTTTGGAACATGGCCTCCATTTGATCCTGATAGCCGAGGAGCAGCACGCAGCGGCCCTCGCCTGGTGTGTTCTGTACCTCAGCCACGATGGTATCTACAACTGCAGTTTTGTACGGGTCAGAGTAGCCTGAACCTCCCTTGCCCGCCCCTCCGTATAAGCCATATGCCTCGTCTATAACGAGGACCTTCCCCTTGGTAGAGGCCAGTATTCCCTTGGTCTGTTGTTCTGACTGGCCGAGGTGGGCGCCGACAAAGTCGGAGGGGTTCTTGACGATCACTGCCGCGTGTGTAAGCTTGCCGGATTCCAGTCACAGCTTTTTAATAATAATACGATAACATACCTTCCCCATTTGACAATAGTCCAAGATAAACCAGGATCTCACCATACAACCTGGCCACAGTTGTCTTTCCCGTTCCGGGAGAGCCTAGGAATACCTTGTTCAAAGAGTACTGGATAGGCGGCTCCTCTGCGAGCTCTCGTTGATAGTTGGACTGCATAGTGTCGAGCAGAACCTTGACAGAATCCTTTACCGACTTCAACCCGATGAGACTATTCAGTTTCTTCCAGGCCTTACAGTTGGCTAGGGCGTTGCTCGGCTCCGGTCCGATAATGTCCTCCTTGGTGAGGAGAAGGTCGTCTGGGACGGTTCCGGAGCGTCTCTGTTTGCGGAGGCGCTCCGCCTGCCTGTTGCATATTCTAGAAATAACATTCTCCGCCTCCCGAGCGTTGCCGAATCCGTCCCGGCCACGACCTTGACCGATTCTCCGGGAGACGATACGGCAGTATAGGCCATCTAAGCCGTCTTCGGCGCACATCCGACCATCGAACTTCTGGTTGATCTTAAGCTTAAGGATCTTTAGAAGTTCCTCATCAGTATAGTCCTCAAACTTCATTTCGATAGGGAAGCGACTTGGAAGACCGGGATTGTGAGCGAAGAATGTTTCCATCTGCTTTGTATACCCGGCAAGGACGAAGACGACTTTCCCTCTCAAGTTCTCAACCTCGGCCAGTAGGTAATCAACTACTGCCTTTCCGCCAGCGCTGTTCCCAGAAGTGAGTTGATGTGCCTCATCGATAAACAAGACACCGCCGCCTTCGTTTTGCAGGTCATCGAGTATGGTCTGACAGCCTTGGACGCCCATATTGGCGAGCTTGGAGCCAGTCGTTTCTTCAAACTTCGCCCCAGGAATAACTCCCACAGATGTAAGGAACTGGGCGTAGAGCCGAGCAACCGTCGTTTTCCCCGTTCCCGGGTTTCCAAGTAGAGAGCAGCTGTATCTCTCCTCGCCTAAGGAAACTCCCTGCCGAATAGAAGTGTCGATGCGACTCTTTGTCTCCAAGAATCTTTCCTTTACAGATTCGAGCCCAATCATCTTCATTAGAGAATCCATAGAATTGCTCGATTGCCCTTCATGTTTCTTCATATATGCCCGCTCCTGATTTGCATTGGCTGGCGGGTACGGTATGTCGTCTTCCTCAGCCTGTACACCACTCTCTGTACCTTCACCTTTCATAGCCTCCCGGGAGGCCTTTGCCTTTGCCTTTGCTTCAGCTTCCCTCTGTTTGATACGTTCCTCGTTCTTGTTTGTCCGTCTAGTGCTCTCCAGGTCATTCTTGAGTTGCTTGAGTGTTTCCTGATGACTCTTTTCCTCAGCACGATGCTTCATGATACGCTTTTCGTGATCGATGTCGTCTTTCAAGCGATCACTCTCACGCTCATACGCTGCCTGCCTGGCCCTGCGCTCCTCTTCAAGCTTCAAGTCCCGCTCGGTTCGACGCCGAAGATCCTCAAGTACCTTGATGCACGCACGGCAGGTATCCTTGCTGCCGCAAGTGACTTTGTACTTGTGGCCTTGATCGCATACTTTATTCACGAGAGCAATGCAGACAACCTGGGAATGATCTTTCAGGAGGTGGCACTTGCGATGGCATTGGTGAACTCCGCACTTGAGCATGGCGCCACTGTGAAAACAATCAGAGTCGGCGATTAATTATATAAGAATAATTGGAATTGAGCTCGCGCGAGGACGTACCAGGGCTCGGCACAACCGCCGTCTGGGCATTTCGCATCAAAATCATCGGGGGATCGCAGTAGCGAGTGTGTGTCTGGATGATTCTGACATCGGACGGGTACCCCGTCATGAAGCTGTTTGTTCTCCTTCAGCATATTGAAGAATTTGCCCCAATGCTCTGCTCCCTTCTTGCTATTCAGAAATGTGTCCATATGGCCAATGAGGATTACGGCTTCTCGGGCTCGAGTGAGGAGCACATTGAGTCGTTCTGAAGCGGCAAGGAAACCGATGTCACCCCTAGAGTTGCTCCTTGTGAGTGAAACGATGATAACGTTGGATTCTTCACCCTGATAGTTGTCTAGAGGAGGGCTTCTTGTCAGAATAAGTGTAACATTTCAGAGGTGGTATTACCGTTCAGCTCACTCACCAACAGTTGACAGTCGTATTTTCCCCTTTCCAACCTTTGCCGCTGCCTCAGTGAGCAAGCCCGCTCGGAGTAGTTCGGCAGAATCAGGATCCGCGAGGACAGGATCATTATCCCGACTTAAGAGGTCGCGAAGCAGCCTCAACTGGGCAAGGTATGGTGTCAAGACTGTCATCTGGTCTGTTTTGTAAGACTGTTGACTCAAGTACTTAACCAATTTGAGTACCATGGTAGCTTCAAAGGTATTCTGTCTACTTGTGGACGAGCCCTGGTCGCGACGGTCGCCGATGCCAGTGAAGTTTTCTTCGGGGTGTTCGTGATTGACGAAAATTACGCGATCCTGAAGACCGCGTGGGGCTTGGCGCTGGCTTGTCTTGGGTCCGTCCTCGAGGTCAGGGTACGTTAGCATCCGCGGGAAAGCTGAGATCTCGGGATGCATTCGATGCTGCTTCTTGAGCACGTTATAGACATAGCTGGCATGGATGAGCCGCTCAAATAGAGACATGTTGAGGTTATATCCCCCACCTTTCTCGACAGTGAGTTCATACTTGTTGATCTTCGGCCGCAGTTGCTTGTGGTCGCCGATCAAGACGAGTTGTTCGACGCTCGGGAAAAGTGCCGTGAGAATGTGGGCTTCAAGAATTTCACCTGCTTCCTCAACCACAACGATATCCGGCTTTGCAGCTTCAATCAACTCGTGATACTTGGCAGCTGCCGTCGTGGTGCAACCTATTAACTTCTTCCCTCGAAGGACTTCCACCTTTCCTTGATTGTACATATTCTCAAGCGCAGCCCTCGCCATGGAAAATTTCTCACATAGAGAGACAATATTGGCAATTTTTTCATCACGGATGGCTGTAAGCCATGTTGAATGAAGCTTCAGGCGCTCGTCTCGAAGCATCTTCCAATACTTCCTCGACGTTCCTTTCTGGCGATCCCAGAATGGCGCTGGGTTTTGGCCTCTGAGCCATTTCACTACCAAGTGGCCGGGGTCAGGCCGGTAGCCTTTGCCATTACCGGTAGCGACGGAAAACCCATCACTAGTCTTAACATCGAAGACGAGGGCCCTGTATGCGTCAGGCTCCATGTCTCGTAGGTATTCGAGTAGGCTTTCGTTAGACGCATCTCCTGCTTTCAAGGTGATATTCAGCTCTTCCATCAACTCATGGATTTCGGAATCGAGTTCCTCCATGACAGCGCGCTGTGCGTAGGACCTTTTGCCGATCTGTTGCTTATCCAGAGACATGGCCGCTGTTGCTTCAGTTGACTTTGACCCGAGCCGAACCATGTCCTTTGATGGAATGCGCAGTTTGACGAGGTCTTCCAAAAATTGATCGAGGGCATGGTTTGTATATGCCAACACTAACACTCTCTTGCTGCATAAGAGGGCCAATTTAACGAAGATCGTGCCTACATATGACTTTCCAGTGCCCGGAGGGCCTTGGATTACGCACAGGGGCTGTTTTAGCGCCGCGATCAATGAGTAGAGCTGCGCCCTGTCGACAGGATGGCCCATGAGAGTGATACCCGCAGTATCCATGTATTTCTCAAATAGACAAATCGCTCTCTCCATACCTTTGTTGGGCTTAGGGCACAGAGAATGGTCCGAGGATGGATTGAGAAGATATTCTTCCAGTGGCAACTCTTTGATGCCCTTGAGCTGTTCAAGAACTGGCTCATATGCAAAAATCGGGGTGTCGACAGAGATGAAGCCGATAGAGTCCTGGGAATAAAATGCTTCTAGGACTCTTTGGAGTCCGTTGATATGCGACATTTGAATCTCGATTACCGGTTTAGCCTCAGCAAGCCGGTCCTCGTCCCTCCACACGAAACCAAAGGCAAACGGCTCCTGCCCCCCCCTTACAGAAGACACCAAACGACTGATGTTTGAATAATCGAGACTGATTTTGGAGAAAATTCTTCCTTTGTTTCACTGGCAACTTGGTCAAACTCTCAAGTCCGGTCTTGCACGAGACGATCAGTGACACCCGCGCGTTCGGATTAAATTTTGTACGCAAGAGCATCTCCTCCAGCCGTAGTTCTCCGAGAACAACTGGGGTCTTTCGGCTCCGCTTCTTCACTCCAGTCGCGACTTGGATGTCATGTCTCAGCTCGTCAAGCATGTCCTCGCGCAGGAGCCGGAACTGGTTGTCAAGATGAGCTCTAGCCCTGTCTTCCATCGGAACCTGGGTAATGTCTGCGGCCAGCCGATAATACGGCATGGCAGTGTACAAGAGTTCATCCCTGGTGGGGTATACTGCAATCTTTCGAAAGTCTTCGAAGTCATTGTCGTGTCGACCGCCTGGACCGCCGGGGAGGTTAGGAGACCCGGTGCTAGCGAGCAGGCGGGCAAGCTTTTCGAGTCGATATCCGTAACCCCGTGTTTTTTGATTTTGTGATTTCATCAATGACCCATTATTGACTATGCCTAGTAGCTCCTGCTTGATATCTTCCACCGGAAGAGTGGTGGAAGAGACAAGCTCAAGGCTAAGCCATGCCAGTGCTTCGATCGACTCGTCATTCAGTTTTCCCTTTTTATAAAAGTCAAGGAATTGAATGACGAAGGCCGGAGGATCTACAATCTTCTCCAAGATCTTGTCAAGAAAGGCGCCCGAATTGAGACTCTTGACTTCCTGAACTGATATCTGCCGGAGAAACTTGGCGACGTAGGACTGAACGTAGTCAAGTCCCAGGTCGCACCGAACCGCTTGCGCAACGACCTCTAGCCCGGAAGAGCGTACCACAAGGCGCTCGACAGCTGCTTGAGCCGACTCCTGGGCGCAGAAGGACAGAAGAAACTGCTGGCCATCGGTTGGTGAGGCGACCTTTCGTTCACCTCTGTGGAAGGCGTGGAACTGGGCATTCAGACGATTGTTTCTCTGGAATTTAGGGCCGGTTGGTGTAACCTCGGCAGACATGTTGGCCATAGCTGTTTGTGTAATGACGGGTAGTTCAGGAGAGGGAAGGAGGGGGCGAAGACGACATTAGGAAGGAAGATGGAGAAAAAAGGGACATGACAGGCCCAACACATAAGAGGCGAACTCCTCATCTTAAGCGTTTATTTCGACAGCCATAAAAAGTAACAAGTCCCCGCAGCTCTGGTTGGCACCAGGTCAGAAAGTGGTTGGCCTCCCGCACGAGCTGCGTCCAGTAATAAACAGGAGGCATCTCAGCCCACCCCCAATAAGATCTAAGGAACACATCTCACCCCGCTCGGAGACTAGGCTTGATAGAATAATTCGACCTAATAGCGGCCCAGGAGGTCCAGCAGCATTTGGGTGCCAAAGTGATAAGGGAAAATTGGCTTTTATCCTCCGAGGTAACTTGTAGCTGGGGGATTTTTGGGCCTGTTAATCTCGGTGTGGACTTCAACAGCGCTCCGCGCAGGGGCAAGTCTCAAACTTGAAGTATACAATTTGGCATCTAGCCCGATACCGATACGAGAAGACTCATACCAGGAAACAGGGGTTGAATGGGGATCTGGATATGTCAGGAGCAGTCCAATATCAGCCCCTTAATATCCAGTACCAAGATCCATCTCTTCAGGCCCATCATTGCCTGGGACCAAACGCAAACCAGCCTTTTAGAGGGTTGGCCATTAAAATGGTGAATATCGGACCTCCTAAGCCAGTAGATTGCCCTTCACACTGGGCAATTGAGTATCGCAATCCAGAGTATCCTACTCTGTCATATTGCTGGGGAGAGTTGACGCGAACATGTCGAAGCGCCATAGCCTAGGACGCTCTCCCACATAAATATTGAATTGCCTGGGGGATTCATGAGGCATTCTTCGGAAAGCTATTTGGTCTTTTCAGAGTCCCTCGTAAAAACATGATCAAGATCGAAATGCTCATCTCAAGGGCGGAGAAACATCAAGGTCATTCGGATTCTTTGGCAGGTATATCTTTCCAATGCAAGAGCAGAACTTCCATCTGCGAAATGGGATAACTTCTTCCCGATAGGCAATAGACGTTTGCTCTATATGTTTCGAGAGAGGTGGCATAAGAAGCGGAAATTGAGAAAAACGAGCAAACCGCGCCTCAGCCACGCTTTTCCTAAGCTTGCTGTGGCTTGATTCTCAGCCACTCGGAGCAATTTGACCCGACTTCTGGCCTTGGCCAGAAATGTTACTACATTGGGAAAATACGAAGGTTGATCATGACACGCGCAACATGGGCGAAGCACCGATGCTGCGCGTGGAGCACCGACTGCGCCTTCGGGAGATCTGGGCTAATATTGGGCCCGAGGTGAAGTAAAACGACACTGGCATCAGCAGAGAAACGCCACTGATATCTTGCCTTTTCTTCCTCTATCTTCTCTCAGGGAAAGGAGTCAGAATCTCAAAAACCAACGAGACAAAACAGCTTAGATTACAACGTGGAACGGACCGGGATGGAAGCGCCCAAGCAGTGCTGGGAATGTCGCAAAAGACGGTTGGTGTGTGACTCGACGCAACCTACATGCAAGAAGTGCCGTGTTCGACAAGTTGAATGCCCAGGATACACATCCAAGCCGCTAAAATGGACTCAACCTTGCACGGATAAACCGAGACGCCGACGGGACCGAATCGCTAACCGAGATGCGACACCCACTACCAGTTCTAGTGTAGTGGTCTCCCAGAGCCAAGGCCGCAATAATACTCCTGCAACCTTGTTTCCGCATTTGGCCCACGCAGACCCGGCTCGCATCTTGCATGAAGCGGCAACATACTGTGCGTGTCATGTTTCACAGACCCTGTCGAGAACGCTCCTAACTTTCTGCATTAGACAATGAAAAGATATGTCGGGACCTTTCTGCGACGGGGGAGGGTGGGCCGGGTTCGCCGTATTTCATCCCTGCGTCCGCGCTCCCGCACTTTGGACACGCTATTGCTGAAGCTATAATATGCTCTGCACTGGGACACAGAGTCCTTCTTCTCCACCAACCCTCGACAGAGCATCGTGCTGCCTTGGTGGGTCGATTACAGCATCACCGGGGATCAGCAATTCGAACTATCACTCAAGCGTTGAGCCAAGAAGATGAAGCAAAGAGCGATATGACCCTCGCATCTATCCTTATCTTTCAGTTAATCGAGGTGCGTTTAGGTCTACAATCCACATCATCGTATCCCCGCTACAACTGACCAACTCAAAACTCTCTGACTAGGTACATAGATCCAGCACATGATCTCTCCGCATTGGAGATCGCACAGCGATGGTGCAGCCTCGATAATAGAAATGAAAGGTGGCATCTCAGCGCTCATATCATCGCCGGCTTTGATACATCTGTTGAGATATTTTGTCTTGTACGAGTATTCATATTATAACCCCCAACAACCCAACTCATATCTAACCATAGGTCACAGAATCGACGTCTTCGGAACCACCACCGCGCCCCACGTCGAGCTAACAAGGGCACAGAGGCAGCTCGACCTCATTCCCTTACTCCCCAAACTCCTTCCCGACGGACTAGCGACTTGCATTCCATGTCCCGTAGATCTATTCGCCGACATTATCCGCATCAATTGGGCACGATCCCAACGCGCAGGGTCTCAGCCTGACGAACAGAGTCTGTCAGACCTTAGGCATATTCTGAATCATGCTGTCGCGTTCTCACCAAACAAGTGGGCGGTGGAGGTTGCATCCCAGCACCTCGATGGTCGCATGGATACCAGAAACAGAGCTTCAGTGGGCGCAAGCGAGCCTTCCGACTGGACGACCATGGCCCGCATTTACCAATCTGCAGTGGTTCTCTACTGCATCGCTTCACTCAGCCCCGGGCGCAACGCCGGGAGGACGGGAGCCAACTTGATATCTTGCCCGATCGTTCTTTCCAACGTAACAGGTCAAAGAGCCGCCTCTTTCCAGAGCCTAGTGGCCGACCTCAGGACGATATCATCTAATTCTTCCGTCCTTGGGTCTCATCAGCGAAAATTAGTTTTGTGGCCATTGGTCATTGCAGGAATAGAGCTGGACCCCACGGACCTACCGCTGCGTAATTTCGTGGTATCGGAGCTGGGCTGGATTAGCCGGGTTTTGGGTATTTGTTCACCGTTAGTAGCGAGAGAATTCCTCGAGGGCGTGTGGAGAGGACAGCGGCAATGTACTTGTGGATCCGGGCACGGATGGGATGAACTATTCGATCAGCCGTACATTTTTGCCATGTAATATAGCGAATTCTAGTTAATCATTTGATGAATAGATTCAGTTGGAGAACAAGTATCTGACAGCATCATCGAGAACCTATTATCTCGAGAGTCGCCTGGCCCTGCATGCTTCCGCTGTGCCACTGGTGACGCGTAATAGACATCGATGAGAGATTCTTGGCCCAGAAATTTACCGTTTCCGGACATTAAATCAAGGCACGGGCTTACTGCCGAGTGAAAGAGCCGCTGAATGCACAAGAATTTCTTATTTGGGGATAGGCTCTCAATACTACTGGGATATAAAAGTGGTCTCATCTCACATCCTCCGACCTCGACAATGGTCATGGAAGCACATCCTCTTGGAGCACCAAAGCCTTCTTTCTTTCCTCCAGCAACGACTTCCTTGTCCAATCATCTCCAGAATGACTCCACTTCATCTCCCTCTCCTTGCCATCGTTTTCTTGTTCATATCCAAGACAATCTCAGCGTCTGTCACTAAACCCTGCATCCTTGCAGACACCAATCGAGACGGCATAGTCGATGAGTCTGATCTTGTTGACAAAGAGAAATGGACATCACGGCGTGGCGCTATATTCCTACCAAACATCGGGGATGCGCTCCATCGATGCTCCTCAGTGGATCTCCTTGGAAACGAGCTCAGCAACGAAGAATTGGCTGCTTGTCATGATGCCTCGGGCGACATACTCATCTCACCCGATCTTGCAGCACCCCTTCGAACTCTCCCCCTCGGTAGTCTCTCTGAAGATGCCTCCGGACGGATATACATTCAGTCGGCCATATCTCGTGACCGTGTCCGAGTTTTTTGGAGTCAAGATATTGACCCGAACCTGGAACAGTGGCTGCTCGTGGACCACCAGACGTCGTTCAACAAGACACAGCTCGGTAAAGGCATCAACCTAAAGCTCGATGGCCGGGGACTAGTCACAAATGCTGCGTCGTGGGACGGATCAGTCATTGTTCGATTCGAAGTCAAGGATCGGAACAAAATGCATGTTGACTCCGTCGCGCTAAAGCAAGCGCCAGTGCTTGTTCACCATCACCTACAACAACCCAGCGTAGTTCTGACTACGTCCGGAGACAAAACACTGTCTCGATGGCAGTCCCGTTTTGTGCGAGCGATCCAGGAAGAAACTGCCAATACGTCATCCAATGTTTCTGTGGTTATCATAAACGATACCGGTGATATTTGGACACAAGACTTCTTCGAGCCGGGCTATGCAAGTATGCCTGGACCTAACGGCACAATCTCGGTCCGGATACTCCTTCGCTCGGCACAGTCAGCCCGCACTTCAGGGCGACAAGTCTTCCAACAGCTCAGGGGTCCTGGAGTTGGTGCATTTCAGCCTGGTCCTGGTTCCGGGTTCGGTTGGGAAGAAATCAACTCCGGTGGTAATATCGAGACCATCCCGCCGTACACATCCCGGTCTGGAGCCCGATATCCCGTCGGACGCGTGGTTATGGGAAAGCACTTTAACGTATACCCAGCAAAGTCAATAGTCACCTTCCTAGATAGTCAAGGATTGCAGAAGCCACTATTTCTGGAGGCTGGCTGGCTCGTTATTGGACATGTGGATGAAATGGTTCAATTCCTTCCATTTGACAATGAACTAGGATTTACGATTGCCGTGGCAGATACGAAATCGGCTCTTAACCTACTACGAAAGGCCGTAACAGATGGCCATGGCGAATCAGCTATCACCACATTTGATGGTGATACAACTCCAGATTATGAAGCATTCTTCTTGGATCCAACGATTCTCAATACAACCATCTCCGACTTACTCGGGCAAGAAGATTTTCTACAAGTCAATTCTTACGCTCAGAGACACATCGATAAAAACCTGAGACTTCTCTTAGAGGAGATACCTCTCCGTCAGAGTGATATCGTCCGCATCCCGACTCTTTTCGAGGACGCAACATACCCGTGGCCGGCGCCTCCCGATGGCTCTCCCCGACGTCTCAATCTACCACCTCCCGGCGAGAGGCAACTAAAGTCGCTCTTCCCGCAGACTATCAATGGGCTAGTTCTCGGATCCACCTACCTAGCTCCGAAGCCTTGGGGTCCGATTGTAAATGGCCAGGATATCTTCGAGGAAGCCGCGAAGGAAATCTACGGAATGGCTAATATGACAGTAATATTCATCGACGATTACATGTCACACCATGCGAGGGGAGGGGAAGTTCATTGCGGCACCAATACTCTTCGGAGCACTGATGTGTTGTGGTGGGAGTGAAGATGTTTGGTCTGGCAAGACTAGCTTTGGAGGCCGATTTAGTGTCACGATCATCACATAATGTGGAGGTTGTCGATCTACAGAGTATAATTGCGGTTAACACAGGTTTAACAGCGTACATCCTCGCTACCGTGGACTCTTGAATCCTTCTCTAGATGTGTGAAACCGTAATGTTTATGGTGCTTCGACCCCTGTGTAGTCTTCCAACTGTTGCGTTTCTCTTCAACATGTATGGAGATTACGGCCAGTTCCGAGCCGCGGTTGTGGCAACTGCAAGTCCTTTTACCTTTTATCCACCGGCCGTAAGAATCCAACTGTCTTCCAGAAATGGCAAAAAAGACCGGAATCCACGGGTGAGCTTGGCACTGCCACACGGCTTGTTACAATTATTGGATGGATTGAGGCGAGCGCAGGTGACGGCACCCCGCTTCCTTCATGATATAAATAGCAACGGCGATATTGCTTGCTCGTCCGTCCGAGACGAGGCCGATCTAGATGTAGAAATTCGGGAGGAGAAAAGGCCCTCATGAGGGATCAAACACGGTGATCATCGGCAGAATATAAAATGTGGGTGGTCTGACGAGGTTGAGAATCACAGAAAATGTATCTTCGTTCTTCATTCTTCAGTTTCTTTTTCCCTGCCACCACTTATTACGTACCCGGAAAAATGCGGCTCGCGCTTTTTTCCCTTGTTATCTCCCAACTCCTCTTTCTGGCCGCTGGCCAAAACCCTCTCGAAGAAGGAAAGCATCCAAAACATCCCCCACCCACCTGCAAAAAGAAGCCAACTCAGCCCGTTGGGGAGGAAAGGCCTATTCCTACGGTAGACTTCGAAAGCCTGAGCTCGACGCGTTCATCTACCCCATCTTCAACTCGAACTCGAACCCCACCGGAGCTGACTCACTATCCACCTGAGGCATCTGAGGAACCCTCGAGCACGAGGGGTCACGGATACGGGTACGTCGCAGTGGACGCAGTCACTCACTCTTATATTTGGCGAAGGTGTGAGATGCCGACGCAAGCACCGCGTTTGCGGCGGTCTCCGAATCGGAAAGATACGAACAAAAGTTAAAAGATGGCAGAGTCATCTGGTTCACATGCCTTCGGATCAACTGGGAATACTGGTGATTTAGCTTGAGAGCTAAAGAGTGATCTCAGGTGGAGGTGCGCTTCCATGAATGACGGACTGAGACGAAAAATTGGGAACATCGCTACGTTGTTGGGGGCCTCTGTCCATAGTTATCTCAGCCTGTCCATGCTATATACCTAGCACTTGGTTACCCTTAAAGATCATATCGAACCCGTCTTAAATTGTCTGTGACAGAATACCATAATAGTGGAACAGGGGGGTCTTGGTAGATATAGTGGAACGCTGCTCCCTTGGTTGAAGGACTAAAGGAACGTGCTATTCACCTCGTTGAGGGCTGCTCTTCGGACTACCCTTAAGGCTCGGAAGGCCCACAGACAACCTACGACTTTAGCGATCTACTCCTGGCATGAGTACAGGCCCAGAGTATCGCAGGTAATACAAAAAAACCCACCAACCGATTGAGGATGCGATGGGCAAGACCGAGTGCGGAGGCCATCCCATTGCCTCTACTGAACCCCGATTTATCTCTGGGGAACAGAGGACGGTCAGAAAAATGGAAATCAGCCCGATGCGACGGAGGATATCCCCCTCTGATGGAATTCCACGACTATCAAACACGTTCGTGATCCGCCCCATTCCACAGGAGCTTAGGTATTTCTCGAGTCGGGCGACCTCGCTTACAAACAAAGTCCAGGTTGTCGGGAAATCTGCCGCAGATTTGGCAGGCGGTGGCCGCTGTTTTGAGCGGCAGTTTTTCCAATTCCGGTTTAGGATCAAATCCAGTTGGTTGCAACCTTTTTTCCCATGTCCTTGCTGGGCCCACCCCAACAGTGCACACTTGCTTATTGGGGCTTCACATCAATCAAATGTAGCAATCCGAGCCCAAAGCACGGTTTCTCCCAAATTCAACTCGTTCTTACAAAGACAATACGGACTACAATGTAGTACCCTCCTTCTATTGCAGATTTCTTGGATTATGCGCATAGGACTCGATCTACATGTAGAAAAAGAAAAGAACATCAATTTCCTCCGCCTCAGGTAGGTAGCGGAGACTCAGACGACGCCGAATAATAGAGCGAGTGAATGATGCACAACCCTCCATGAACGAAGAGTGACCGAGACAACCATCAAATGAAGCGAGCTATTTGGTTGGACATTGATTACGAAGTATGAGACTCGAAGCCCCCCGAGTATTTCGACGCTGATCATTGATGACATATTTCGTTCCACTTTAGCCTTCGACGTTGTCTCCTCAAAATCCCCCACCAAGGATCGGTCAGATATCAATTGATTATCCACGTGTGCAAGAGTGCCCTTGATAGGTGCGGATGTCTAAGTCGCCATGATCGTCCTAACCTTAGCGACTATGGTGCAAGACACAACGTTGAAGATCCCATGGCTCTCCAGGCAGCTGGAACCGAGAGCTTGAATGGGGTAGATCCACAGAAGTGGATACAATTACAATTGTAGTGTGGTGTAGTGTCAATGGTACAACAATTGAAATGTACTTCGTACACGATACTGTTGAATCAGGACTACACATTTCCGGTTTACCTCGGTGGACGGAGGAAAATACTAATCACTGTCATACTCGTCGTCTTGTTCGAGTTTACCTCCGAAGTACAATTGTACTTCATTCGTGATATTACGTGAGACTACAAAGTACGTACATTGACTTACCGGTCAACAATGACAACAGAAACAACAACAGCAAGGGCAATCTCATCAATGGACTCAATCGACCCAACACGTAAAACCCTCCACGGCTAGACCAGGTTCTCTATTCGTATTGCAGGTCTCCATTTCTAAAATCCGATTTATCACAAGACCCGAAACACGAATTATGATGTGGCGCTCCCTATCCGCCGGCGGCGCCGTGTGCTCTAGCAGCATCTCGCCCATCCACTTGCTGGCAGCGTAGCCAATGGCATTCTTCATCAGGGACTCGGCATCGGTCGGGGGGGAGATGGCTGACGGCGGTATCTCGGGCAGCTCATGGGTCCCGTTCTGCAGCATGGCGACCGATGATGACAAGACGAAATGGACAGGGATACGGCGCGGCGTGGCCATGGCGAGGAGAACTTGTGTCGAGACAACATTAGCGGTGCGTACGGCCTCGTACGACTTGAGATAGTTGACTTCGGTGCCCAAGTGGATGATCAAGTCGGCAGTCTGGCTGAGGCGGATGAAGTCGTCGTTAGAAAGCCCCAACAGGGGCTTCGTCAGGTCGCCTTCGTACTCACGAATCCTCGGGTCCCGGATGCGAACACGGCGTGAGCGAATGCAGAGACAGTGCAGCTCAGCAACGTTGCCATCTGCGACCAGGTTGCGAAGCATGTGCGTACCCAAGAAGCCTGTGCACCCTGTGAGAACGATGCGACGTGCACTTCTCCGAGGCGCATCCTTAACCGACTCGGCTCCTTGCGGGATAAGAGCAGGGATTCCGTCAACAAGTCCGGTCACTTCCTTTGTCCAGTTCATCTCTGGGTCCTGACGAGCTGTGCCGGAAGAGGATGTTGCCGCCGCCATCTCGGACCCTGTCTGGAGCTTTCGCCAGCCTGCCAGAGCGTCCTCACACAGCCGAGATACAGTGTGGTTCGTCGACATAATTTTCAGGATGGGTACGTCAACGCCTAGCTCCTTCAGGAACCACTCACGAATCCGGACTGAGACGAGAGAGTCGACTCCAAGGTTGACTGCGGGAACATCGCCCGCTATTTGCGCTGGGTCAAGCTGGAGCATGTTGCCCAAAGCCTGGGAAAAGCACTTCTCCAAGACTGTCAGCCCCTCTTTGGGATCCTCGACCGCCGCCAGCTGAGCCTCGACTTTAATGTTCCCGTTGACCTCCTCTGGTCCGCCGGCGCTCTCTTGAACCCCTTCTTGGACGAGATAGCACGAAAGCCGCGGGTCTTGGTGCCATGCCTCTTGGAAGGATGTCCTTATGCCAGTGATGAGCTCGGGTGGCTGGTCCGAGTTGGGTCGTCCGCACACAATGGCCTCAGCCAGCATCTCGTACAGATCTGTCTCAGATTGTCTATTCAGCCGTGGCAGAAGAGACTTTTCAGTCGTCGCGAGGTGCTCCTTGTCTGAACGATGGAAGATGTAGCCCAGCCCCGTCAGGAACCCAATGGCAATGACAGAACCCGCCAGGCCACGACTGCGACGCTGGCGCACCAGACTGGCCGCAAAGTGGTTCGCAGCACTGTAGGCGGATTGGCCGATAATACCGACCAGCGAAGTCGCTGACGAGAGGACGATGAAGAAGTCCAGCGTCTCATCCTCTTCACCGTCGCCAAAGAGTTCATCAAGATTCTGAGTTCCCGCAACCTTGGGCGCCAGCACGGCCTCAAAGTCGGGCCAGGACATGTCGACAAAGAGATGGTCCCGGAGCACCATCGCACCGTTGATGACGCCCCCGACCGGGGGCATGCTGGACTTGATGTCGGCATACGTGGTTCTCAGGGTATCTCTGTTCGTAATGTCAACGGCCATGACACGCAGGTCTGCTCCCTTTTGCGACATATACTCGGCCACACCGGCTGGTACACTAGGGTTACGGCTGGCCAGGACGACGCTCCGAGCTCCGTGATCCACCATCCATAGAGCAATGGAAATGCCTACATCTCCCGTCATGCCGAAGAGAAGGTATGTCTTGTTAGCGGCAAAGAGACCGTTGTGCTCGACAGGACGGACCACGGTGGTGACTTTGTCGGTAGCGCACCAGTCAATCACCGTCGCAGGGCCCAGCCCCTTGACTGCCTCCGTTGTTACGTTTTCGATGGGCAGGATCTGGTCTAGGTTATCCGAGGCCCTCCGGATGTTGTCATCGTCTTCAAAGTGCTGTTTGGCCAGCCTGCATAGGTCCTCGCGGCTCAATCCAATGGTCAGATCATTCAAATCTTCGATGTCGATGGCAACAAGCCCGGAACGTGGAGACGAAGCACGCAGCAGCGCCGAGAGACCCTTGCTCTTCCAGGGCTTCAAGTCAATGAACGTTTTCACGTCTCCTATGCATAGTGATTGCAGATTTCGCTTGCTGATGTAGGGATGGATGAACCCCCGGTCGCCAGCTCTCTCCATATCCGACGTCGTCTCGAACACGGTGAGGCACTGCTCCGCAGCAACACGGGAAATTGCCTTGCTGAGATGATTTGGGGCGCCGTGAATCTAGACGGGGCCCTTCAAGTCGCGAAGGAGATGCTTCACTAGCGCATGAGCTGTGAAATGGTGGAGCTGTTACGCGGCGTCGACCGACTCCTCGGCGGCGGTTTTGGCGGCACTGCGCTGGCGATACAAGCCGCAATCCTCGGCAACCGTGACGATGCAGCTGCTTGCGTGCGAAAGACCGACGAGTTTATCCCCTGATGCCATGTCGTGGCCCACCCACAGATTAGCAGGCCTCGAAGATGCAGATGCAGATATCTTGGACGAACCTTCGCAGCAGACAATGGCGTAAAGAGACGATGCTGTGACCTTCACACGCACCTCGCCTGGCTTAACACTGTGGACATGCTGATGGTGATGGCGATACAGCAGTTCCAGTGCTCCGTGTCGCTTCGTGACCTCGATGGCTGTATCTGGAAGCTCAAGGCTAGTCAGCTAGGTGACTTGTCGGTGCCTCGCGGTGGACCGAAGATTGATAGCATCCAGAGCCAGAACCCAGGGTATGTATATAGCACCGTCCCTTAGTGTAAGCTGGGGCTCATGGGTCCAGAGGATCTCGTCCGAATTGTTGTCTGAATTCATCCCGGTAAGTCGGAGGAGAAGAGTTGCTAGTAGAGATGGTTCAAGGGTTGTGGGCACATCGATGTCGAGAAACTGAAGCCTCGGGTCACTACGTTCAGCCAGAAGAGTGCGTCCCAATCCCACGGTCACGTTGGCCAGGGGATGCTTGCCAGAAGTCGCCCCTGAACTCACCCATAGAACAACACTGGCGTTGCGGAAGACAGTCTGCACGGCTTCGAACCTCGCCTGGGTCATGGAGTCGAAGACCGGGCTGTCCAGGTCACAAAGGCAGAGCACAACGGCACCGCTGGGAATCTCAATGCCCTCAAGGTTGCGCCGGATGGCAGCCCCGGCAGAAGCGAGGAGCGTTCGCGACCTGGATGCAAGTTCAGAACCGCCGACGACCAGGACCTGTTGGCCGAGAAGAGGCGGCACTAGCGGCTGAGAATTGGCGGAAAGGGGCTGACGAAGCATCTGGATGGTTTCGTCGGTTGCCTGGGATAGGATGACGGAACAGAAGGAAGGCATCGAGCTTGTGTCCACCCCTGAAACGTACCCGGTTACCTTTAGCAAAGCATCCCACTCGTCGAGGCTGATCGTGGGAGCCCAGACTCGTCCCTCATCGGCGCCCAGGAACCACCCAGGAAACGTACCCATGATGACCTGGATTGGAAGATGGCCGCGTGTGATCTCCAGCAGCACCAAGTACCCCCCAGGTCGAAGTAGGCGGCGACAGTGGCGGACGGTATCCTTCAGGCTCCGTGTTGCGTGGAGGCAGTTCGATGCAACGACCATATCGAACGACCCCTCCTCGAATCCTTGCTCTACCGGGTCTTTTTTGATGTTAAGCATCTTGGACGACAGCTGACTCAGATGCTGGCTAAATTTTGCCTTCGCAGGGTCAAAGAAGCCGGCCGAGATATCCGTGTATGTATATGATGTGTATTTGCCATCCAAAGCCGAGAGCACCGCTCGAGTAGTACCGCCCGTCCCAGAACCAACTTCGAGCACCTTCATACGAGGGTACCGATGTGCGAGCAGCTTGACCAAGGACTTGAGATCAAGGTTGCCGTCGGCAAACCCGACTCCCTCCACATACAAACGGTCTAGCATGCCGTCCTTCATCAGCACCTGGAGAGGAGGCATCGTTCCGCGAGCAATGGCTGGCAGCTTACTCCCTATGGCATGTAGTAGCTGCATATCATTGTTTCCTGAAGCCAAATAGCTGGCGCTCCATTGCTGCACGTCCTCGAGAGTGTCGTTGGACCACTCTGCTTGAATATCGGGGTGCTTGCCGGCTTCGATCTGGGGAAATAGGTGCTCCCTGATCCACTTCATCATGTGCCGCCGATGTTTGCTCATAAGTAAAAGCTCGAAGGGTTTGATCTGGTCTCGAAGACTCCGCAGGTAGAAGTAAGCGGTTCGCACAAGAAGCGGGCGTAACACACCATTCTCTGGAGAGAGCTTGGTCTTGAGCCTGGGCTCAATCCCGTAAGCCGCATCTCGCACCCATGTCTCGGCTGCATAGAGCCAGCGGTCCTCTTCCTGGTTCAGGGCAGCCCAGTGGACTCCAAGCAGTTGGACACGGATGGTGGCATCTTCTGAGTCAAAAACGTCTACGTCGCCTGCGAGTGACTTTGCATCCGCCGATGTCAGAAAGCTATCTCCCATAAGGACACCGGGAGAGGCAGGTGCTGCCACCATGTTGATACGGACGCAGTCAATGGCCGTGGGCAGATACACCGTCCTGAGCCGACCGTCTTCTAGATATGAAAACCCGGCCAAGAGGCCTTGGATGGCAGTATCGAGGACCGTGGGGTGCATAGAAGATCGAATTGTAGTCGGTTCAGGGGGAGCCGGGACGGTTACCACGGCCTGGTTAAGGCGGCGGTCCACTGAGCTGGCTCTGAAAGGATCTGAGTAGTTGTAGCCCACTTTGGACAGATACGAGTAGAACTGCTCTATGTCCAACGTGTTCATGGGCAGCAGAGGCTCCGTTCGGGGAGGCAGGGTGTTTTTTAGGGGCAGGCCGAGCCAAATCCGCACGCTGCCGCTGAAATGGGCTGTAAGCCCTGTCAAAGGGCCGTCCAGTTTCGCCACGTTGATATCGCCGCTGTAGCAGGCCACCTCGGCGGCAATGCAGCTGTCGGACTGGCTCGAAACGCGTATGGTAAAGAGAACCTCAAGGCCCGGGGAATCTTCCTGCAAGCTCATGGCGCACACCATCTCAATGTCATGCAGCTCGACAAGACGCAGTATCTGATGGTCATCGACGAGACGCACAGCGGCCTCATACGCCATGGTCAAGTACCCCGTTGCCGGGAAAAGAACTTCGCCCTGGATGGCATGGCCCTTCACCCATTGCAGCTCACTTAGCTTGAAGACCTGGCGCCAATGAACCTCGCGCCGGCCATGCTCACCGAGTGTGACCGGAAAGCCGAGGAGTTCGTGGCGAGGCTGGCTCTGAGTGCGGAAGATGCGAGATGCTCTGGACTCACGCCAGATGAGGCTATCATGATCCCAGGGGTAAGGCGGCAGGCCCTTGAGAATGGCAGGATACTTTGGGCTGGCTTGGGGGAAGGCTCGGTGTAAGCCGTCAAAGGTGATGATAGGGCGCATCGACGGAAACAACGACCAGATGAGTCCTAAACCACCGGCAAAGGCCTCAACAGCACCCTCTCCGCGTTTAAGGACGCTAGAATACGGAACGGCTACACCCGTCAACGACTTGATCACCTCGGAGGCTGGGCCCCTGAGAGACGGGTGCGGTCCAATCTCAAGGGCGAGATCCAAGACGTAGGATTCTTCAGACACTGCTCTGCTCAATGCCTGGGAGAACTGCACCGTACTGATCAGATTATCGACCCAGTACTGTCCCCCGAGCAACTCAAGACCATGATGGTCGTTGAAGGAGCGACTGCGGCCATTTGCACCCCAAACACTCGAGTACCACACGCGATTTTTGCCTCCCTTCAGAGCGCTGATCCCACAACTGCGTAGCGATTCGAGATAGGGTGAGGCGCATGTCCGCATGTGATGAGAATGATATGCCGTGTCGACCACCAGCACGCGGGCAAAGGTGTTGTTCTGGTCCAGCAGTGCCTTGGCCTCATCGATAACATCAGCGTCTCCCGCCAGCATGCAACTCGTTGGAGAGTTGTTAGCAGCCACCTTGAGTGCCGAACTAAATTCGTTACAAAATGCCGATGCCTGTTCCAAGCTCATGCCAACAGCCATCATCTTGCCACGCTTTCCTCCAGGCCCCTGTGCCAGATGAGAATGAAACCCTCGATAATAAGCCACACGGATAGCATCCCGGCATCCAGGTATCCCGCAGCATAGGCGGCACCAATCTCGCCCGACGAGTGTCCAACAACGGCAGAAAACTCAACGCCGGCCTTGCGGAGGACGTCTACGAGAGCCACTTGGAGAGCAGTGCAGAGAGGCTGGGAGATGGCCGCGATACCGACGCGGGAGGCCTCCTTGGGTGCCGAGAGCTCGTCGATCAGGAACCAGTCCGGGCGATCGCCGTTTGGGAGCGTATCGAGGTTTCGCTGCAGCCGGTTTAACGTCGTGCGGAATACGGCGGATGCTTGGTAGAGCTCCCTACCCATGGTAGCCCACTGAGCACCTTGCCCAGTGAAGACACCGAGGATCCGGGGAGGCAGTGAATTGGGAATGGCTGCGATGCGCGACGTCTTGCTGAGAGCTTCTGTGCCTGCTTCGAGCTTATCGGCAAGCTGGGCGGCCGATGTGGCCGAGAAGGAGGCCCGGAACAGGAATTCCGACCTCTGGAACAGGCTGCGAGGAAGCCTACTAAGATCTGTGTCGGGATGATCTCGTAGATAGTTGGCTAACGCTGCAGCCTTTGCTGCTAGGGCCTGAGCCGAGTTAGCAGACAGGACGAAGAGTCCAGCCGGACGCGATTCCGACACACGATAGCCCTCGTAGCCCCCATCCCAGCTCTCGATGATAGCGTGCGCATTGGTCCCGCCAAAGCCGAAACTATTCACACTTGCACGACGCGGTTGGCCCGCCGGAAGCGCGGGCCTGGGGGTCAACTCCGTCGGAATGCGAAGGTGGTTGTAGAATGGTCGAATCCTGGGGTTCAGCTCCCGAAGATGCAGGTTACCCGGAATCTGGCCATGCTGGACTGCCAACGACGCCTTGAGCACGCCAGCCAGTCCTGCAGCGCCCTCGGTATGACCAAGAACGGTTTTGATCGATCCAAAATAGAGCTGGCCATGATTCTGGTCTGGACTCCCGGGAAAGAAAGCGTCGTGTATTGCTCGCGCCTCGATAGCTAGGGTTCTTCAGCATCCCAGCATATATGTATGGGGTTTACAGTGTGTTCATTTACGGTCTCCCACCGACGTTCCGGTGCCATGAGCTTCGAAGTATTGTGGACGGTCTCTTGGGCTTGTTGGGTCTAGCCCTCACTTGGTGTATGTGTCTCGGATAAGTTGAGCTTGCGCCTCTGAGCTCGGCATTGTGATACCTATGTACATACGTTATGATCAGCAACAACAGGGAGCCACAGAGTGCAACTGGAACAGCATGCGAGATCAAACCTGGTGCCCGGCCATCCGAATTCACACCCGTTTCACGGATAATACACTCGATGTGGTCACCATCAGCCACAGCTTGGCTAAGAGTCTTGAGAATAATGGCAGCGAATCCCTCGCCGCGTGTGTATCCATCGGCAGAAGAATCCCACATATATAATCGCCCATTGGGGGACAGCATATTTAGCTTGCATGCCACCTGTCAGCTTGACTGCAAGTCTGCAATGGGTCATGACATACGTTTGAATAAGCAATGAATGGCTCAGGTCCAAGGATGAGATTCGCCCCTGCTGCAACGGCCATGTCTACTTCTCCGCTTCGCAGAGCAAGGTCCGCCTGGTGCAGGGCCACGAGCGATGACGAACAGGCTGTATCAAAGGCAACCGATGCGCCTTTCCAGTCATAGAAGTACGACACACGGTTGGCCAGGATTGCCATCGAACCGCCGGTTGCGTGGTACTGCGGCAGGCTGCCGAGGCCACGCATGGCAACGAGCTGGTAGTAGAAGCTCATGGCTCCCACGAAGACGCCAGTGGATGATCCCCGAAGCTGGGGGATGGAGTAGCCGGCCGATTCAATACCTTTGTAAACGGTCTCGAGGAGGCATCGCTGTTGGGGGTCCATTGCCTTGGCCTCCTTTGGGCTGATGTTAAAGAAATCGCGGTCGAAAGCCCGGGGGTCATCCCGCAGGAGATAGGCATACTTTGCGTTCGTACTCTATTGTGTCCAGCAGGTGATTAGACTTTCAGGCTTGAATTCACAATTGTAGGATGGGGCAATGTTGTCTTTACCCCATGGTGCTGGCTGTCTTGGTGATAAAATGCCTTGGTATCAAAACGACTGGGTGGGATTTCTTGCATGATATCCCAAGGATCCTTGAGAAGCATCCAAAGCTTTGAGGGGGAACTAGCGCCGCCTGGAAAACGACACGAGCTTCCCACTATTGCGATAGGCTCCTTCGTGAACCAGTGGGAGGCGGCAATACTACCCATGATAATGGTTGTGTTGGACTCAAATCAGACGGAGCAGGAGGGAAAGATAGTCCTGTTCAGTAGAGATTTGATGTGAAGCCAAGTGAAATCCTGTGCCTTTAATGTTCAATGTGACTAAGCTCTGGTTTCTGGAGTCGTCAGTCTTTCTGCTTCCCGGGCTGAGGTGAGGTATTCGAGCCATAAGCTCACAAAAGTACATCACCACGGTCGGTCTCTGTTCGCCCTTTGGAAATCGCTCCTATCGGGGGCGTGAATCCCGAGGCCAAACATCGGAAGTACGAGAATCTCGCCGAGTCCAGTCATATTGAGGCTGTGTGGGCTCCGTTCTATCTCATCACACATGATGAGCTTGATGCCACCCCAGGGTTTTCCGTTTTTCAATTAGGTGCTTCGGCTCAGTTCCACAATGCGCTGCAGGATTGCGGCAAATCCATTTCCCGTCATTCATCACAGAGTCGGGGCAATATGCGTACTTGACTGTCGGCTCGGCATGTCAGCACCGGCGGCATCCCCGACTCCTCCGATCCACCTCCAGCGGCCTCCGGTCGGCCTCCGATACCCTACCGGGTAAGCTGAAATGTGGCGGCTCGCCGTTACCGTTGCTATCTGGATCAACAATGGGCCGCCGACGGTCTGGAATTACATACACCGCAATACTCTGGCAAAGAGGTGGCCGAAGGCAACCAAGCAACAGGCATAACTCACTCCATGTCTCCTGTGCCCTACGTATCCAGTGAATTCGTGATTCTTTGACTTCCGTGTACGCGTTATCACAGCATCCACCAGAAAGCACACATCTCAAGTCGACAATGAAGGCTCACGAGACATGGGCGGAGGGCATCTACGAATCGCGAGACCGGAAGTGTAAGTGGGCGTTCCATGTCTCAGGCGCACGAGGCCTTAAAAAGTTGGTCTCAAACAATCATATTGATCCTCCCACTCGAATGAATGCATGGTCAGCCCAAGCCACGAACGGCGCCCGCTCCACCAGTCCTCGCCCAAGCCGCGTTGCAGGTTCATTGCAATTTGCTGGGCTGTCAGACAATGGGCGGCATGAGCGTCGCAGTGTTGCACGGAATCTGGGGGTTTCACCAAGATTAACGTCTTTTGTTTTCAGTGGCGGTTGTGCACCGCTTCCCCAACATCATGGAGCCCGATGCTCCCGATGAGATCCCGTTCGTTGCGCTGGACCGCTTCTGCACACGGATGCGAGCCGTGCCGGCGTTGGATCCGCAGCAGTGGGTAGGACAGCTCGATATCATCGATGTCAGTGATGTGGTGCCTGAGTTTTTGGCAAACGCATCCGGGCACGATCCCCAGGAGGGCTTTGCCGTGCACAACTACTGCAGCAGTAACGAGTACTGGCTGTCGGACCTGGCGGGTACGTATGAGAAAAAGCTCGGCGGCCACATTCAAGTCTTGCTGACGACTGAGTGGATGCGGAGAGCGACGGCCATGGGGATGCCGAAGGGAGTAGAGGCGACTTTTACTGGCCATGACGAAGTCTTCGTATCGCCAGTATTGCGGAAGGGGTCAGGGTCGAGGTAATGCTCCCCGACGGCCCTCGATCTCAGTAGGTATTGAGCTGTAAATATAACTGATCTTTTTACTCTGTACCTCCCCTCGGCTTCCAATACAACTTCTACCGTCCCCGATACTACTGAACTAAGGTGAGGTACCTCGGTACACCTTTTCACTGTACTTCGTCGTCACCTTTTTTCCTATCACAATACTTACCACACAGCGGATTCTCTTTCAAAAAGTCCAGAAAGCCTTTGAGGAGAACAAATTTGAGCTGGCTTCCACCCTGCAGAAGATTAAGTTACTAGAACAGCAGCTTGAGGCTGCAAGGCTAACTAAAAGGAAGAAGGTTGAATTGAGCCCAAATTCGAAGTTCACAAATATCGAAGAAATTCAGAAGACCCAAATGGAAGTGGAAGGAAGAAGTAATAATGTAGATGAATCCAGCAGTCCTGAAAGTACCAGTGAAACAAACATGTTCTTGTATTCTAGTAGCTTGAAAGTGGGCTGGGATATGTGTTCTTAGTATGCGGGTTGGATTGGAGATGTGGATATGGAGTGCCGGAAAGGGGGTACATTGTACGAAGTACTCGAACTTATATTCCCCCCTTTTTTTTAAGTGCGGTGTCCTTTCCAGCGATAGAAACATCAATCTTGATTGCTTTTGTTTTGTGGTGGCCTAAACTGTTGCTGAGATTCTCTTCCACTTGCTAAGCAAGCTTACTGGCAACGAGATGCCCACGGCCCCGATCGTAATTGCAAAAGCAACCTTAATACCTGCCATGTACGCAACAAGGATACCGTCCAGATCGTCTGCCAAAAATACCTCGCGCAGCTCAGTGGCGCCAGCGGCCACGACTAGAGCCGGATTGACGCCCGGCGCGGCGCTGGGAAGCTTGCTCAAGAGCTGGTTGACGAAGCCGGATTGCGCGGCCCCAATCAGAGCTGCACCGCCGATGGTTTGGAAGACTGCGTACGAGGTGATATCGTTAGATGATAGCTCGAGATGGCGGGGGATAAAGAGGGTTGGCGAGCACTCACATAGGATAATAGCTGTCACAGAAGCCAAGTCGCTAGGGTCAGCAGTTCCCTGGGTTATGATGATCGGGACTTGGAACGACAGGCCGTATCCAAAGCCGGCAAGAATCTGGTAGCCAATCCATTTGCCTGCCCCAGTCCCGATGTCGAGAGTATAGAGAAGACCGGCCGCGATAGTGGCGATGACAGAGCCGACTGGCAGTATGGGGGTTGCAATGCCCGTCTTTGAGATGCTTCCACCTGAGCCAATAGTGGCAATTGTAAAAGCAATGATGAGCGGCAAGTTGCGCACACCTGAGCCAATGGGCGTTGCGTTGTCGATGCTCTGGAAGTAAATGGGTAGATAATACAACGGAACGAAGTACGAACCGGCGAAGAAGGCCCCGTATATGCCGTTGACCCAGACGTTTCTCTTGCGCATAAGACGCGGTGTCAGCATCGCGCGTTCACCTTGGACGAACTCGAGAAACCCAAAGGCAATGACCATAAGACCACAGCCGACGAGTAAGCCGATGGCCGTGCTGGAATTCCACGGCTTCGTTAAACCACCGTAATGAAGACCAAGGAGAAAGGATATGACGGCGCCCATGATGAGTGCGGTCCCCAGGGGGTCCATTTGCAGAAACTTCTCCCGGAGCGTAGCCTCGGCCGGTTTCGCCGCCGGAGGAGCTTTGAAGAAGAGTAAGATGATGGAAGCGGCAAGGCCACCGATTGGGAGATTGATATAGAAGCACCTAAGCGCCACGGGTCAGGCAAGAAGAGCACAGGCAGGAATAAAACAAAACAAGAAGAGAACATGGAAAATTCCGCGACTTACCACCGCCAGGAGACCGTATCCGCAAACGCTCCGCCAATGAGTGGCCCAGTAACAGCGGCGAGGCCATATGAGGCGCCAATAACCCCGGTTAAGGTGGCTCTCTTCTTGGGCTCAGCAGCGAAAGCAATAATCGTGTACGCTCCGGACCCGACGCCCGCGGCACCAACGCCAGCAATAGCACGCCCAACAATCAGGACCGGAGAGTTTGGAGCGACACCGCAGATCAAGCTCCCAAGTTCGAAGATGAAAATGGCCATCAGGAAGCTGATCTTCAGGGGGAAATATTTGTACACTTTCCCCCACATTGATTGGAATCCCCCGAGCGTCATGAAGAAGGACGAACCGTACCACGAGATGTCGTCGATGCTCTTGAATTCGTCAGTAATCCTTGGAATAGCGGTTGCAACGATAGTCTGGATCGAGAGTCAGCATCAGGACATGACCGCGAGAGAACTGCAAGCGGGTAATAACGAAAAACTTACCTGATCCAGAGAAAAGAGAAAAACACTGAGTACAAGCGCAACCACGATGAATGTGAGCTTGAGACCCGATGGGTAGTCGCCGGAATCCTGCGGCGCAGATTCTGCAACGGCAACTTCGGCAACTTCTTCATCGGTACCAGTATCTCGCCTCTTCTCGGTCTCTGCCTCGACGGTCGAAGATGTCGCCGTAGATTGTTCGTTAAACTCGACGTTCGCCTTGTCCTTTTCGGACTTGAGATCGCGGGAAGCTGTTGGTGGAGACATGGCGGTTGTCGTCTAGCTCAATCCATTCCCGGGGG
This sequence comes from Scedosporium minutisporum, assembly GCA_034774675.1. Classification (NCBI taxonomy): domain Eukaryota; kingdom Fungi; phylum Ascomycota; class Sordariomycetes; order Microascales; family Microascaceae; genus Scedosporium; species Scedosporium minutisporum. Next base: position 44,597 of record SJVG01000049.1, read on the forward strand.
GGTGTCTGAGATGAGGCTCTGTCTGCGTCTGCCTCAGAAACGTGAAATGGATGCGGTTGGTGCTGGTCTGGTCAAGCATGACTTGGGAGTGCGGCCTGTGATAAGAAGACGTCCATCTCACTTCAAGAAGCTGGGAGGACGACCAAATCTGGCACTAAGATCGGCGTTCGCGCCCTAAATCCTTAAGTCCTTGCCCCAAAGGCCGGATCAAGGGGGTTCGCGCACTAAATCCTTAAGTCCGTGCCCCCAAAGGCCGGATCAAGGGGTTTTGCGGGCCGGCCCGCATAGGGCGAGATCTGAGTGTTGGTTGTCCTGCGCTAAAAATACCGCTGAGGGGATAGAAACAAGGATGCTTGTAGGTAATTTCCACCTCTGCAAGGATCTAGGTCCATCCAATCCCGCACGTTTTGTCTCTTGGAGAGCATCTTCGCGAAGACAAGCAAGAAGTTACGTCGCTTTCGGAGTACCTGGCGTCACATTCATGGCTAATGATCATCCCCGGCGACTGCTTGCGGCACATTTCGCTGACGTGCGAAGCCCTTGCATGGCAAAGCAAGGGTCTCAGTACTATAAGATTACCGCCTCATCTCGCAGACTCCTCAGGACCGTCGCGTATGTCCTTCTTGAACCGTGGCTCCAGTGGAACCAGTGATTTTCCCAATAAGAAACAGCTAAGAAATCTCATTTCCATCTCTATTTATTGTGACAGTACTACACTCCGTCTTAGCGCTGCATATCAAGCCCACGCTCAATTTGGCCGGAGGAAGGCAATTACTTAATCTGGCTAATAAGCCTCCCATCCCATCCGACAGAACGAGTGCATTATTCCTGAAAGGCGACTGTGCATCCACTGCCCGTCAACAGCCTTCACATGCAGACCTTGAAATAGAAGGGGGGTTAGTACTTGTGGGAGATCGGCATGGATGATCTCCAGGGTCGGAATGGTTTGTGCTGAGAGCACCAACACCCGACTGTGAGAGATCGGAGATAAGCGTTTCGCTCCATACCTTACTTTGCCAAGAGATCAGCACAGTACCGAGGTGGTATTAGTAGTACAACCAACAAGGATTAGAAATGTTAAATGTGTACTTGGCTAAACCACATCGAGGAGGTGACAGTACATTGCCACCTAGTTAATTACATACAAAATTTAAGTACCAATACTATCTCCATTCCGCTCGATTACTCTTGTTAATCGCCATACCATGCTCCGTGACAACAAAAGTAGCTGATCAGGTGATATTGTTTCCCATGCCTCCATCACAGCATTCCGAAGCTGTGGCAGAGTCAAAGCTTGGATATCGTGTGTTTCTTCCACTTCCAGTTTCAATATCGCCCAAACGTTTTCAATAGGGTTCAAATCTGGACTATTTGCAGGCCATTTCAGTATCGGAATCCTCATTTCCTGTAAGGCATGTGTAGTAATACGGGCCCGATGGGCAGGAGTGTTATCTTATTAGTAAATATCAAGGTGGTTTTCGTGGAAGAAGACAGCAATAATCAGCAGCCAATGTTCAATATAAAGTTCTGCTATTATCCCACCCCATTCCTTCTCCCAAAAGAATCCAGGCCCTTTCTGGGCCCCTGCGAAACAGCCTGAGAACACCTAGCCCTTTGGATGGCGGCAGCGGAAGAGGGCATATGTGCGTGGGTCTTCGTATTCGTGTATTGTAATCCAACGTCGAAAACGAGTATCATTGATAGCCCATGTTTCATCTGAGAAGAGAACATTATCCCAGTCTTCTGGCCTTAGGTGTAAGCGCAGCTGTTCTTCTGCAAAGGCAACACGAGCCCTACGATGAGCATCTGTAAGTTCAACTTTCCGCTGTCGAATTCGTCGATGGAAACCAAGGGTTCGTAATGCTGTTTTGAGGGCTGTCGGGCCAAAGGAAGAAAGGGGTTCTGGAACAAAAAAACGTAAGTCATCCCAAGGGATTTCCCGCCGCTGAGGGTCTTCTTCAATCCAAGCTCGCAGCTGTTCCCTCAGTTCTGGCCCAATTGCCCCATGTCTCTGCTCATTCTTCTGTGGTGTTGGTGGCAGAATACAGGCATCTTGGATCTGCTGGCGTGTCTTCCCCATCTTCTGCGCAATGGTTTTATATGTATAACCAGCATACTGGCGAAGGGCTTTCGCTGTGATCCTGTCATCGCGGGTAAGCTGCTTTCTTCGTGGTGGTGTGTGAGGCGGCATAGTGGTGTGGTGTAGTGTGGTGATGTTTACTGTTTACCTTTGTGACTTGATCTGGAATGGAATTGGTTGAGATGGCTATAACTTTTATTTAGTGGGTCTGTTAGTAGTAGAAGTGCCCTTACATAGTAATTACTATATAAGGTCACTTTTACTACTAACAGTGGAAAAGTGGGTCGTGACTTGCTAATTTAACATTTCTAATCCCTGTCGGGGGTATAAGCACTTGGTAACCCCGGGTAACCCATGGACAAGCATCGGAGATCAGCTGGAGGCCTCGGACGGCTATCGGCGCCGAACTCCCGATCTGACATGCGGAGGACTCAATCCTCGACCCACGATGCACTGACTCCGACACCGACTCCGACTCCGACTCCGAGACAACGGAAGGACCATGCAGTGGTCGGAATCTAGCAGCACCGAAAGTTCAGAAGAGAAACGGATTATGGAATAGGCTGAAGCACCTCCTTGTCTGTCTTTGACATCATCCTCCCTAAGAAATTTGGCTGGCTTCGGACGATTCGCATAGCTTTGTGCCGTAGCATTAAAACATTAAAGGGGATCACAGGCGTAGACTCCAAGAGAATTCCAACCACACTTCGTATCATTCCTTCCTGTCTCATTCACCAAACTAATCCGTGATGGGCATCGAGCTGAAACCAGACTCTGCGCATCTGCCGCACACAAATGGCTCCTCTGGCACACTGCCTGAGAGATCACCACCAACGGGAATCACTGTTTTGATTGTTGGCGGAGGAGTAGCCGGCTTACTGGCCGGTCTTGAGTGCTGGCGTCAGGGCCACGATGTACGGATTCTTGTGGCGATCTCGGAGGACATGAAGTCCCTGCTTTGGGGTGTGGAAAGGCCCTCAGAATATCTGTATAAGATAATTCTCGGTGAGAGGAGGGATCAGTAGTTTCCACTTCCGGGTGCCCTCGTGAAATAATGCGTCTTTGAGCCGATAACATGCCGGATGGACTAGATGAAGAGGCAGTTGTATGGGGACTTGGCATGGATTACCCGTATTGATGTCCTAGATGATGTGCTTGAAACTACTGTGAGGCCGTTGCTGGTTGATAGTATTATTCCGAGACGAGGTTGAACGCGACAGCAACTCTGGATGGTTCAGCTCGACCCGTCCGGCGCCCCAACGGGAGGTTTAATGGGCCTCCTTGACCTCTGGACTAAAGATATACAAATATAAATTCAAATACAACTATAGGCGAATCGGTTTGTCACCAGCGCACGCCACCGTGAGCAGGTCCTTAAACTCAGGAGTGTCCTTCCCCAAACATTCTTCAATGGCTGACCACTTTGGCGCTGCCAATACAGCTTTTTCTACACGTCCAATTGCCTCTTGTGAACCAAGTATCGTCACTCACCTCTCCTGCGCACGTCTCGGCGGTCACCTCGGCGGGCATTCCGGTCGGCACTCCGGTTCCTGCTCCGATCCTCCGGTCCGATCGGTCCTGAATCCTGCCAAGGAGTAGACATGTTATCGATGCCATCGGTACTATCGGTATAATAGAGGGCGATAGTGCCGTCTGATTTACAATAGTGTTGCAAGTTCAACATGAACACTATATGAGTGCATACATAGCTGGAAAGACAGGCATTCTCCAACCGGCCATTCTATAGGGTTATTCTTTGAGCCATCCCGTTCAGTGCCTCTTCACAACTTGAAACCTTGATCCAAGCACAGGACCGTTCCATATCCTAAGCTGCTTTCTTATCCCCTTTACCCAACCAGTATTACAGCTTCTGTTTATGCGGAGCCACAAACAAAGCTTCGCCGTCATGGGCTCAGTGGTAGGCGATACGACATATCTCATCGACCAGCTCAAGCTGCTGATCAAGCACCCGGAAATTCTGAGCCATGACGAGTCGTACCGTTCAGAGATTCAACGGCTCACTCGTCGGGTGTCAGTGGCCTTGGAGACGCCACGAGAGTCGACGCAACGCATCATGTTCGCGAACCTTCCTCTCGTCGTAGCCCGCCTCAGCAATGAGTTCGGCCTCTTGACCGCCTTGACCAAGGGTGACGATGCCTGCCCCATTGCGCTTGCTGACCTCATGAAGGCGAGTGGCCTGGACAAGAGCCTCGTCAGCGCCATCATGGACTATCACTGCTACCACGGCTCCGCCGTCGAGCCTCGACAGGGATATTACGCGCCCACAAAGCTCACTCACAGCCTGCTCGACCCCAAGGTCATGACAACCCTCACTTGTTGGCACGACATAATCGGACCTGCTTATGGCTCGCTTCATCAGGTCCTTACCAGCGGTACCAATGGCCCTGACGGAAGCGGCAAGAAGACGGCCTTCCAGGTCGCCCACAACACCACGGATAGCTTTTACGACTGGCTTGAATCACGTCCCCAGAGGCATGCGAGCTTTTACGGGTACATGGCCGCGGTCCACGCTGTCACGACGAAATGGATCGACGTGGTGAACTTTGGCGAGGAAATTGCATATAATGCGCATGAGAACGAGGTGGTCTTCGTCGATGTCGGCGGCGGCGACGGCTCGCAGTCCATCGAGGTGAAGATCGTCTCCCTAAATTCTGAGAGGATTTCCCTATAGCGGCATGCAGAGCGTCAAGAGCGTTACCCCCTAGATTGGCGCTGCGTAGCAACTCGAAAGTGAAGAAAGGAAGAGCGATTCTGCTAGACTGAAAGACACAGTCGCCTCAGGAAGGTAGTTCGGCCGATACTTCGAGAGTTGTACTAATAATTGTGCACGCATGAGCGAACAGTTTGGGGAGATTATGATGCGGTCAGTTATCAGTAGTCTTGAAAATCGTGTTGCTTAGCTTTGGTAATATTAGAGTTGGGATTCTGCGTGCCATCATATATATACGAGCGAGGCATCCCCTTGAGGGTCATTACCATAGCCAACAATGAATACTTGATACATAAGCTTGCAGTATCCGTCCAACTGCAACCTTGATTACTATGTACGGCCAAGTTGTCGACCTCACAACCAAGGCCGTCAAGAGGCTCGGCCAAGTTCAGGTTCCAACTAACACTAGGAGTTCGACATCTTCGATCACCCACCAACGATAGCCCGAACTCTGCCCCCCAAGATCGCCGTGAAGTTGGGTGGCGAGCAAAAAGGTCAGGTCTAGCAACAACTTCCTATGTCTGGAAATGGAGGGTTTCAGCAGTGCCATTGTGAGAGCACCAGTATACCCCACGCCCCAAATAGAGTAGACTACCTTGCGGTGCTGCGCTATGAGTGCCTACTAGTGTTTATTGTTTGACTTCAAGTTCGCTATGACTGAACTCGGGACATTATCGGCTTCTGTGCACTTAGTTTCAACCATGATCAGACCAGCTTAGATGGCTTCGACTTCGGCAACGAGCTGTCCCTGAGGTATTGGGCGGGTGGCTGATTGAGCCATTGACTCTTTGGCCTTCTAGAAGGGGCTCAGAATTGTTTGGGCTTAGTGATGCCATATGTCTTGACCTACTAAGGCGGCTTTGGTATTCGTCTTCGGAGATGAGCAGTAGGTCTGTATCACTGGTGCACGGGTAGACAATGCTTCTGCTCGCGGAACCTTGCTCTGAATCCATGAACACCCTACAAAGCGGGCGAGCCGTTCGTGTGGTGGAGAATTTAAATTGGCTACTGGCTCACCTCAGGCATCAACTTTGGGTGAGGCGTTGGGTGAGGCGTTGGGTGGAGGGCTGGTAAGCACAGATCCCGTATCTCGGTGCTTCGATGTTCTAATCTAATACCCTACTTCGTAGTGTAGCCAGCCATACTGCAAAGGTTGTTAGTGCGCTGCACTCCGCTGGAAGGGAGGGTACTTATAAAATGTGGTCAAAGGCGGTGAGTGGTTTAGTCAGCCGAGAATTGAGCGAAAAGGAGAACTGCTACTATACCCGATTTGGACATCTGTCAAACAACTTGACATGTCCTTTCATAGGTCTTATATCTTGCTTCCCGCCACGTTGATCGAAAGGATGACGAAGACTATATGTACAAGTCTACTATAGGCATCATCTTCTTTGGAACCCCACATCTCGGTAGCGGTGCGGGCGAGACAGCCAGGGTCAGGTTCCTCAAGACTCTCGGGAAGGCTGCCTTCATTCAGGTGCCGAAGAAGGTGGAGGAAGCACTGAAGATGCACTCTGACGAGCTTTGCGACCTTTCAGAGAGTTTTCGGTCTACATCCCTTTGGCGTGACAAAATTCTGCGCCTCTATTCCTATTACGAGAGGAAAACGGATCCTCGGTTAGGTGACTTGGTAAGACTGTCGTTAATACCGACTTCCTGATGGACTAGGAGCTAACTTGCAGGACGCAATATAGGTCGTCGATGAGCTTTCTGCCACGATTGGCTATGATGACGAACATCGGATTCCTGTCCCAGCCGACCATCAGCAGATGATGAGATTTGAAGACGGGGATAATGAAACTTTTCTGAATGTCAGACGGAACATCATCAGCTTGAAGCGCCTTGCTGTCAATCACAGTTCGTAGAAAGCCCATGGCATCATAGAGTAAAGGCCGAGTCAATATACGAATATTTAATAACACATGGCACAGATTTTGATGTGAAGGTGCACGCGCGAGAGGGACCCGTGCCTAATTACCCACCAACACGCATAGGTCCTATCAAAACCTTCGTTAGACGCGAAGCCTTATCAGCCAAGATAAAGGAGCAGCTGTACCGGGAGGTGAACGACAATGAATTGAGAACAGGGCCGAGGATTATAGGAATTTGGGGCCTTGGCGGCGCTGGAAAATCGCAATTAGCGCTGGAATATGTACAAAACTACGGCAGCAACTACAGCGCCACATTCTGGATCAACGCCCAGAACCCGGCGTCGATAAATAAGTGTTTTCTCGAGATATACGAATCGCTACCTGACATGGCACCATAGCAGACATCAATGAGCATGGCCCAAGTCAGATTGGCCGTGCTCCGGTGGCTCACAACGAGGAGGGGGAGGTGGCTTATGGTTTTCGACGGTGTAGATGAGCTGAAAAGAAATGACCTGAATTATGTGGACCTTCAGGACTACATTCCACAATGCTCCAGCCTACACGTCATGATCACAAGCCGCGCCCGTTTGGTGCTGAAGCTGTCAACATTCGAAGGTATTAAAGTAGAGAAGCTCACCCGTGAGGAGGCAGCACAACTCTTCATCCGCTGTGATGAGCTTGAGAATATCATTCAAACTAGCCAAGCAAAGAAAGAGATTGTGGAGGAGGTTATAGAGGAACTCGGCTTCCTAGCTCTCGCCATCTCTATTGCAGGGTCCTACGTCTCCCGCCATCCGAGGCTATCCGCTGATATATCAACATATCTACACGAGTACCGGCAACAGAAGAAACACCTCCTCAAGCAACTACCCGAAAGTCTTACACAGACTTTCAATCACAGCGTCATGACCGTGTGGGAAACGTCTTACTCTGCCCTTCGGAATGTGTCGCCGATGGCTTGCCAAATCCTAACCTTCCTGGCCTTCTTTGACAACCAAGATATTTATCTTGACCTTTTCCTTCCGTGGTTTGGGATAGATCGGCCACTGGCACGAACGATTGGTTTGCCAGTTTTGCTCCAGATGAAAGAGGTGGAAGAAGCATTCTCGCTTATGGAAGAGTACTCATTAATGAATCGAAGTGGGCACAGCGATACATTTAGCTACTCCATGCATAAACTCGTTCACGAGTGGTCCCCAAACAGGCTGGGGGATCCGCAAGAGTTTAGTCGCTTTCTGTCCGCCGCTATACAGCTTCTCTGGGACGCCGCCAGTACTCTTAAGTCAGTTAATTCCAGCAGACACGCCGAGCTACGACTTGCCCCCCATATCAGGGAGATAGCCCAGATACTGGATGAACTAAAAATGGAAAGCGGAGAGGAGCTACACCCTTTCGAAAGGCTGGATGACCTTGCCAACTTCTTAACTGAAAGTGGGAGCTGGGCGATTGCCATCACAGTGTACCGCGTGACCCTAGAAAAGAAGAAGCGGGTTTTGGGTCCGGTTCACGATAGCACTGTAATGTGCATGATAGGATTAGGCGATACTCTAAGGAAGGCGTTAAAATTCAAAGACGCTATAGAGGTCCTTAATGACGCCCTCGAAAAGGCGCGGGAGATGACAAGGGAAGAAACCCAATGCGACGCCGTCGCCACACGAATTCGGTTGGCAGAAGACGCACTCCAATTAGCAGAATCGAAGCGAAGGCTCTGGGAAGAAATTCTAGTGAACCACGATTTCTTCAGGGCATTGGAAGCGGGGAAGTCCAAGGCTGAGGGGTCCCTTGAGACCCTCCGCCAGATTCAACAGCGCTTCAGTAGAGCCCAGCTAAGCTTAACTGGAGGTCTGAAGTATCGGTCTGGTAAGGTGGGTCAACCTGCTTCGGAGGCCGCCAAGACATGATTACCGAGATATCAGAGATGATCCCGAGATTGGATAACTACATAGCAAATTATGAGATGATTTTACGGGATATCAACGCCATGGCGGGTGTTTGGCATCGCCTTTCGACTGGGCGAATCGACCTTGGCTTCGATGATGTCGAGCAATTGAACGCACTCACGAGTCTCGCGGATGAGCTCTCGCAAACTATTTCAGATTTGGTGACGCAAGTCAGAGGGGACGACACCCTACATTCTGGGATACTGGACTCTGCGGATGTGATATTCCTCCTCGGTGACAAGCTGAGTGAAGGGGGAGAAGAGTCGCGAGGGTTTCTAGGCTCGGTGCGGAAAAAGATGAAAAGATGGTCCCGATGGCGGAAAGAAAAATAAAGGTGTTAATATCCGTGTACTTGAATTCTTAGTGTCTTTCTAGCTATAGGTAGGAAGTTGGCAATGAGCGAGCTTTGAGCCTTCTTGACACGATCCTCGCATGCGACCGGCCAAGAGCCCGCACTCTAATGTACACAAAACCCGGAAGACCGTAAATCGGACGTTGTCTACAGCGGACCTCGGGTCCGGGGACCCATATTGGCCGGCCTTAGCGATGCGGCCAACAAGACGCTTCAACATCCATGCCTCTCACGCATAGGTCTCTATCGCAGGAGGAGCCTATCAGGTGGTCTCATTCGCCACTACTCACTTCTTATTCAGCGTGAGATAAATTGTTCGACCTCGCTCCCCTGATAACTCGGGGCACAGACTTCTGGCCAAGAATAAGAATGACGACGACCGCTTCTCTCCAGAGGAGACGAGGAATGTAACGCTTTCATTGGACAGGCCAGATTAAACTAGATGAGTTTTCATACTATAAAGTTGGTTGACGTTTATTACCCATCCAACCGGACGTTTACGGGACTAGTAGGCGGAAATCTGCCGAACCTAGATAATTACCCCGAATGAGCTATATTTCCAGGTATCGTAGACCTCGTTAATAGTCATGACCGGTCATATGGCTGATGTATTATCTGAATCACTTTCTAAATAGGACTTCTGAGGTGGTGTGTTGCTATTGTACGCATAGCGGTAATATGGAGGACGGCGAATGAGACCAGAGCTGTCAAGTTATCTAAGGATATGGACTACAATAATACCTCCATTTGATTCCCCTACCTTCTCATCCATTGACCTTTATTTCGCTCCTGTTCCACAGAGGTTGCGATTCCCTGCTATCTTTGTTCCTCAACAACCACTTTCCATAACGCCCCCCAAGATGCGTTTGTCAACTCTCGCCTTCGCGGCGGCTGTCGAGGCCCAGTTCCTTCAAGGTCTGAACCACTTACGATTCGGATGCGAGCAAATTACCATTGAGCGCCTTGACCCTCTTGTCAATCCCGGTCAGGCTCCGACACCGCACATGCACCAGGTGGTCGGTGGAAACGCGTTCAACGCTTCGATGCCGTCGACGGACATTTCCAAGCTGGCAACCTGCACGACCTGCGGCCCTGCTGACGACTTTTCCAACTATTGGACGGCAAATGTGTACTTCAAGGCTCGGAATGGGTCCTACAGGCGTGTTCCGCAAATGCCCAACCGGTAAGCGTTCAGTTGAGGACGGCACATTCCTCCCCTTAGGCAGGTCTTTTGTCGGGGTGGCTTGGGCCTCACTGGCGACAGAGACACTAAGTCTATCTACCAAAGGATGAGGATATCGGAAGGGTGACTGCTGACACAGTTACGTCTCTAGGTTGCTGTTTGGTGACAGGTTCACCACCCAAACCAATGGTGGTATAACTGTGTACTATATTGCTCCCAGCAAGAACACAGTGACTGCTTTCCAGCCCGTACGTCTGTGCCCAATCCCAGAATATTCTGTCTTCCTGTGAACCAATAGCACCTAACTGTAGCTTCGTCTAGGGATTCCGCATGTTGGTTGGGGACCCTATGAGACGCGAGCCGTTATACAAGGCCCAGAGCTGCTTCCGCTGCTATTCTGGTCCCAATTATCAGGGTGACAACGCTTCCCCATGTTCCGATAATAGGTTGGACTTTGAAGGTTTCCCCAACATTCCGTGTCTCGGCGGGATTAGGTCCAACGTGCTCTATCCAACGTAGGTCATCCCCTCTCCTTGAAGACGTCCTGGCCTCACTCCTACCTATGCCCTTATCAATCTTACAATGCTAACAGACTTTCAGCTGCTGGGATGGGAAGAATCTCGACAGCGCCAACCATCAAGACCACGTTTCCTACCCTAGCAGGGGCCCTTCGAATTTCCTAAGCACCGGAGACTGCCCTGCCAGCCACCCAGTGAAGATCCCACAGCTCATGTTGGAAATCATTTGGGACACTACCGGATTCAACGACAAGGCCCAGTGGCCCGAGGACGGCTCCCAGCCGTTCGTGCTCAGCACGGGTGACCCCACTGGCTACGGGCAACACGGCGATTACGTCTTTGGCTGGAAGGATGACGCTCTCCAACGAGCCATGGACGACAATGGCTGCTTCAGTGCTACTTGCGGGAACCAAAAGTCTCAGGACATTAGCGCAGCACAGAAATGCACGATTGAGAAGACTGTTCTTGAGGATGTGGATGGATGTAAGTCGGTTCCCTGGCCTTCTAAATCAGTGACTTGGGGATATGGTAAGGGGAGAAAGAGAAAAAAAGATTTTAACGACCGTCTTCTAGGGTTGACCGAGCTCCCCGGTGTTCCAATGAGTTAATCAAGCAACAGACACTGGGGTGGATTGTCCAACGATCTAATATCCCTCAAAATGCTGAAGTCTCGTTGGGGTAGTCGATGTGACAGGATGAATTTGCTCCCGTTTGCCGGTTGCTGGAGGGTCACCAGATCCCCTAGCCCCAAATCAATGATTATATCTTTTCCTTGGACTTTTATTTCGATCCCAGCCACCGAGAGTGGTGGTGGGAGTGTTGTGCAGCTTTTGGGTCCTCTTGGCATTACACTTTTAAGCTGCTTTCTTCGGGACCAAAGATCTCACCTTCAGAAGTGCGCTTTCTTCTAATACATTCGTTCCCCAAAATTTGAGAAGAGCAAGAATCAAGGATGTTTGGACTCTGAGTGTATGTGGTAAGAGTTATCACGGACTTAATGATGCTTAAATGTTCAATTTCTTTGCATGCACCAAGTATAACAATGTACACATTTGAACGTAACCTCCCATCCACCCCCGCTGGCAGGAGACTCCAACCGGTCTCCAACCTCTTAAGTTTGAGAAATGGCCTTGTCGGATCTCGTCTTGCTAGCCTGCCGGCCGCATTACCTGGGGCATAAGGAGAGCTCGATCACACGAGGTATCTGCCTCGTTGGCTTATGCCATTTCTCTGGCAGATCCGGCCCACTACTGGCAAATCGTGCAAGCTCTGGCGGGATGCCATGTCTTGCGCCAGAATGGGAGCTCCGACATGGGGAAAGACTCCCAGCCTTCGGCCCTCTAGGCAAGATATGAATAGTAACGGAATGAGGTGGTTGGTAGCGCGAGGCAGACCTCGGTACCATCAACTTATTTGCATGTTTAGCACTGAGACAGTGATGTCTTGCTCTTTAGCTCCGAATACACTGTTTTGGGAACGGTTTTGGGTTACTTCTCTCCTATCAAATGCGGTTGGGATTTTTATTTTTATTTGGGATTCTATTACGAAGGTACTGGATGAATGTTGAAGCCTAGAATGGAGTCTTGCATGGGTTAGACTCGAGGGCCACGCACGTGAATGACTAGTTTGGATGGTGGGTCTCGTTTTTAGCGAGTCCGCCCACTAAAACCCCTGGCTAAAACACGGTGAGATTGTTGAGTTCCACTCTCAAATATTAAGGGATGGTTTCTGAGGGAGGGAGAGTTTGAGTTTGCCCTGGAGGGATCGATATTGACGTGTACTTGTACCGGAACCTCCATTGACCAGCGGACTTAATGAAGAGATGACATATGAACAGGAGCCTTAATTCTGGATCATCGAAACATCAAGAGTTGTCTCGCTCATGAAGAAAGCGAGAGATACCAAGTAGGCAGCAGGACAGGCAAGGACAGTGTACACAGCTGGCTGCAGGTGATGGTGGGGGAAAACAACGTCACGTCGCGTAAGTCTGGCAGATCTTCGGCGATATAGGAAATAAGTGGCTTGTTGTGTTGTGACCCCTAAATTCTAATGCCTCATGACACAGCCAGCATAGCCAGGCACATTCGAGCTGAGCCCCTGAAATGAGGCGGGAATTCCCTGTTTTTGGCGCAGGGGGCAATGCGGGTACATGCCAGGTACTCCACGGCAACTTGACGGCAATAGGGGCATTGCCAGGATTCGGAAGCCAATGTGGTACCAGGACAGGGACGAGTTGTACCACTTGTAATTGGGATGCTCGTATTCGATGCTGAATAATATTATCAACATGGGGCTGCATTCCCCATCGCTCCTTCCCGAAAAAGAATCGTCAGCTTCGGATTGTCTTTTGCTTCAAGTTCATCCCAAAATCTTCCCAAGCTCTGGTTTTGATCTTGGACAATCAACGTTCGTTCTTCCCGTCACTCATTTATCGCCGAGTCGAATTTATCTTATTCATATTCTCTCCTTTTTCCTCGCCAACGTTCATTCCCGTCACTCCTTTGACCCCTCCAGCTCTTGCTCCAGTTCAACTCCGCTTCGTCCGACGATTGAATCTCCCGAACGACGCGAACTTCTCGACCTGTCTCGAATTCTCCTAATCCATTTCCAAATCCCTACCAACAAAACCACAGTTCAATATGCGTATCTCTGCTGCTCTCTCCGCCGCCGCCCTCGTGGCTTCTGCCACTGCTGCCGACAACTACCTTGGCTTCAACTCCGGCTCGACTAAGGTTGACCGATCTGCCAAGTTCAAGAAGGACTGGGTAGCCGAGTTCACCACCTCCCAGAACCTCAAGAACGCCCCTGGCAAGTTCAATGCCGTCCGACTCTACACCAACATCCAGGCCTACTCCGAGGATGACCCCATCGAGGCCTTCGAGGCCGCCATCGAGACCAACACCTACGTCCTGCTAGGCATGTGGACTTCTGGTACCGCCAACATCGATAAGGAGATCAGCGCCCTCCAAAAGGCCGTCAAGAAGTACGGCACCAAGCTGACCGACCTTGTTATCGGTATCTCCATCGGTAGCGAGGATCTCTACCGCAACTCCGTCACCGGCGTCACCAACAAGGCTGGCATCGGTGCCGACCCCAGCGTGCTCGTCGGCTTCATCGGCGATTACCGCAAGGCCTTCGCCGACTCGCCCCTCGCTAAGGTCCCCGTCGGCCACGTCGACACCTGGGATGTCTGGGGCAATGCCACCAACAAGCCTGTCCTTGACGCCATCGACTTCGTCGGTGTGGACGAGTACCCCTACTATGAGAACGGCAAGGGCAACAACATCAAGAACTCTGGCCAGCTCTTCGACCGTGCCTTCGATGCCACCCTCGCTGCTGCCGGTGACAAGCCCGTCTGGGTCACCGAGACTGGCTGGCCCTCGAGCGGCCCCGCGTGGGATCAGGCCGAGGCTAGTGTTGAGAACGCCAAGTACTACTGGAACGAGGTCGGCTGCCGTCGTCTCTTCAACAAGGTGCCCACCTTCTGGTACAACCTTCGTGACTCCAACCCCGACAACAAGATGCAGTTTGCCATCACCAAGGATCTCTCCACGACTCCTCTCTTCGACCTTACTTGCCCTACCACCTTCGAGACTCCCGAAGCCTCGACCACGGACTCTAGCTCTAGCTCCTCCTCCAGCTCCGGCTCGTCTGCTCGCTCCAGCTCTGGTTCCAGCTCCGGCTCCAGCAGCTCCTCCGGCTCGAGCGACGCCGCGGAGAGCGCTACTGGCGCCAACAGCTCTGCCTCGGGATACACCTTCTCCGTGGCGGCTTCCGTGGCCCTGACCCTCGTTGGTGCTGTCTTCACTCTCTTCTAAGCTCTTTAGATTGGAGAGGATATAAAGGTAGAAGCGCTGCTCGTGTGTGAGACCGGATCTTACTCTTGGGTTTGCAAACCGATACGTGCATATTGATGGAGACTTGGAGTTAAAAGGGAATTCATAGGAATCATAGATCAGGTCACACAGTTTCGCATTCTCTATACATCTTCCATCCTAGATTATATAATTGCTGTTTTGCTTTTCTTTCCCACGCCGCTGTGTCTACCTATTGGTGATCTTTCTCCAGGAAGAAGTCAAGCAAGCTGCTCACTTGCTCTCTCGTCAGTAACAACATGGAATAAACGCGACAGTATTAATACAAAACGCCCTTGGGAAGTAATGTCCATCCTTGGATCCATTACCATACGACAGTAAGATACATTCGAGGTCCATTTATCGCTTCCGCACAAACATTGACCGCAAAAGCTGCCACACAAAGCCCATCGTAAATGACGTCTGTCCTTCCGAGTACGATTGCGCTCGGTCACCCACATCCGCCATCATGCACATGATTTCGACTAGAGGTCCTGGGAAATGCTTTCCGGCACGAGCATAGGCCGCCACAAGATCGTTCCCATTCGTGATGCCGCCTAGAGTATTGGTCGTTAGGGAACGCGATTTCCTGAAATGAGGTCTCAAATTCAAAACACTCACCACTGGACCAGAGGTTGTCGTCCTGAATCCACCTGTATTTCTCTCCCACTAACTTTGCCGCGGGGTACTTTTTCCTCAAACCTGCCTGCAAGCCTCTCGGCCCGCACGCGGTGCGTCCATCGAGGATCCCGGCAGCTCCGCACAACATGATTCCCGTACAGACACTTAGAATATCCGTGCTTTTGTTCTGGAAGTGTCCCCTCACGAACTCCAATACTGGTTCTTCGAAAGAGACCCGTGGATCGGGTCCCGGTATCAGCAAGATGTCTAGCTTTCCAGGCTGCACGTCGGGGTCAGAGATGTGATGAGTCGCGTGAAGTTTCATGCTCGCTGTCAAGGAAATCGGGGCGTCCACTGGTGACGACGTGATGTATGATATCGTGACGACTGGAGCGATCTGAACAAGGTGTTTGGGCAGGTCTTCCAGACACTCCACATAATCCTTGCCCATCATGGCGAGAATGTCGACGCAGGCTGTGTCGAGGAGTTGGGCTTCCGCGGGGATCAAAACGCCGACTTTTACAGTCTTGGGGGCCGCCATGTCTGCTGCTGGAGATTTGGTTGATTCTATAGATCACGGCAATAGAAGGCAAATGTCAAGGGGTTAAACGCTGTTTGAATGATGGATGTTTCTGCTGTCTTTAAGTAGGAAGCCGGGGCGTAGAGGATTTAAAACTGAATCCATTCATCGCATTCGATTGCTTCCGAAGCGTCTCGGAAATCACTACAATGCGTGCAGGGGTAAGAGATGCGATATTGTGGCCGAGCTTTCGAGATTTTATCCCCAATCCTAAAAGCTGGGCTGATGGTCCATCGATCCTCCGGTGCCGAACGCCTTCGGCGACTCGCGAGATCCCGGCATAGCTATCACTCCGAGACAAAATCCTGTCGCCACTATAATATAACAATGAAAGGCGAGCGGCGACAAAAACGAAATACGAAATACGATTGTGGACAACACGTAAGTCCTTGCCAATCCCAATTTTTCATTTCATCGACCATCGCTCTAAGACGAGGCATGCCGCGAAGTGTGATAACGATATACGCTCAGCCATTCATCCCCTCGCGGCAAGGAGGCAATCAGTCTGCAACACGAAATTCGAGAAGTTGTATTTTACATGTACATATGGCAATGACTAGCAGTGACTGCCGCTACACCACAGAAATCATCCCAGGGAATCAAGTCCGCGCTCGCCCCAGCCTAACGTCATCGTCGCCCACAAGTCGTGATACACGATCCTCGGGTCCACCTGTGCGACGCCGTCATGGACAGGTCCGGGAGCTCGTTCCCCGTCATTAAGCACTTCCGCGCCAGAGCCCATCTGCAAAGCCAGAGATACCACATCTCCTTGGCCACCCATCGTCGGCATTACCATTGGAGTGTTCTCATCCCACATGTACAGATACTCGTCCACACTGCCATCCAACATCGGGCACCCGAGCCTACCCGGCTCGTCGGACTTCTTCTCCCTCTCGAGTTTATCGTTATACTTTCTCAGTACCACGCTGAGAATGGCCCTACTCGCGCACTTAATATCTGTGGGCGGGGTTATGGGCGAGCCTTCCTGTGGCCCAGATTGGTCGGCACCATCACCCCCGCCACAGATTTGCTCCAAGTACTCGCGGAATTTAAGCTCACTCCTCGCGTGCACGTAGTCCCAGCCGGGAATTTCCTTCAGGGGGAACGAAAGTTTCGTGCCCAGGATGACACAAGAAACTAGCTTGGCCCACTCAAGCGCTGAAAAGTGACCGTGATCCAGCTGTGCTGCTATTTCGAAAAATCTCCGTATGAGCGGGATTGTATGGGATACCTTGTCAGCGTCGGGCTTCAGTGGTCGGCGCGGGGTCCTCTGTGCTGGGAAAGTCAAGAGAACGCTGCAGTGTATGAGGATTTCTGCGAATAGGGCGCTAAGCAGAACTGGGCCAGAGGTGCTAATATCACTGGGGATCTTCGATTGCCAGTCGCGCAGCTGGGCTTCAAGACCAAGTAGTAGTAGTTGCGGCTCTCGATCGTCGCCTTGGGATCGCTTTGACACTCTGGATGCTTCTTGGCCAATGTATACATTTCTTGCAAGACAAGCGAGCGTGGTATCTTCGGGAAGCGAGGAATGGTTCAGCAGTGCTGACCAGCACGTGG
The DNA here is from genome assembly GCA_034774675.1 of Scedosporium minutisporum. Taxonomy (NCBI): domain Eukaryota; kingdom Fungi; phylum Ascomycota; class Sordariomycetes; order Microascales; family Microascaceae; genus Scedosporium; species Scedosporium minutisporum. Next base: position 61,884 of record SJVG01000049.1, read on the forward strand.
AAGTCCATGGTGTGTAATTGAGTGTCGTCCACGTCGCCCTTGGCCAAATGGGGCAGAATCTACCAAGGAATGGCGTTAGCCTGGTGCTCATGGAGAGAACGGATTAAATCTTGGAAGTATATCGAATCCATACGTTGTGACGATGTAAAAACAACCAAGGTACGCTCTTATGCCATCGAGCTGTCCGGAAGTCACCGCGACATGTTGCTCACTGCAGTCGTCGCAGCACTTATCAAGGTCGAGATCATGGAGAAGGTCTATCGCCATGCGGAGATACTGGTAGGTCCTCTTATCCTTGGGTCTGAGATGAAAAGGGTACCTATGAAGAGTCAGATCGGTCATTCGAACTAGATTCGAGGCGAGCCGATACTCACCAGGCGCAATATACCAGCAGGCCCTGAAGTAATTCCAAACTCCTTTCGCCGCCTGCCACCACCTTTAGACCCAGCACCTTTCGAAACTCCTCGTCGTAAAGCCTATGACACTGTATGCTGCGGTTTCCACTCGTGCATGCCAGAATTGCCAGCAAAACAAACGGTCGCTCCCGAGCAAGTGACTTCACCGTCTCGTCCGGGCCAAGGGTGATACATGGGAAGTAGGCTAGCATGGATCGGAACTCTGAAAGTAATGATGTTGCAGAGTTAAGATTAAATTGAGGTTGGAGAGAAAAAGATTGGAGTGGCCGAGTCTTCCCAGACGTCACTGTAGAAGGAGTTGAAGACGGCGGAGATGGTAGGAAGGGCATACCGTTATCCGGGGAAGAATCTTCACCTGCAAGCATTAGGTTTTCAATGGATGCTTCGTGGTGCTGGAGGAGAGTGTCGAGGGGGGAGTCGGCGTCATCATCAACTTCGTTCGTATGAAAGTCGATGGTGAACGTCTGATTCGGCTGCTGGCCGGTTTCTATGGGCTTGTCGCTACTTCGTAATCCCTTAGCTTTGTAGAGACAACTATGCTTCTCTAATGCCTTGGACGCTGCAAAAGAAATCAGGGAGGATGGGCAAGTGAGAGAGACTTACCTCCTTGCCTTTCTGGATGCCCTCTTCCTTGCTCCAGTGCGGAAAACACACTCCCTCTTAAACTCCAAACATCGCCTGCAAGCGCCATTTTTGGACCCGGCTATGCACTTCAGCTTTGCGGCGCGACATGCTTCGCAGGCATTGACAGTCTTTTGCGCTACTCGCGGCTGTCCAGGTGGTTGACAGGATGGTGTCCTCCGACCACGACCAGGGGATTCCATTGTGCATAACCTCGGGAGATTTCTCACCAACCAAGTTCACTAACAGGCCAGGTTAGGGTGCCGTCATAAATACCAAGGAGTGAATCATAGAGTCCGAGGGTGCTGAAAGAAGGGACATTGTCTTGGAGGGACAGGACGAAGAGGCTCATCAAGAGGGGCTCGGATCAGATTTGGTCCGGTTTCTCCGATGAGCATCGGAACTTTAAATTCACGGGCTCTCTCGGCCGATATTGACCGCCTTCCTGAAATAGCCCCTCCAGAACTCTCACCGCCTTCCATATTGATCCAAGAACCTAAATTTGGAAATCTGCCGGCGCATTACCCTCACGACATTTTCTCCCTTTTCTTTTCTTTCGTTAACTTTTAGACGGCAAGAAGATCCTTAGCAACGGGTAAATCCTCCACGCTTCATAGGAAACAAAACTAACGAGGAAGTGTGTACGTGACAGATTTTATATTTTTACGTCTGATACCAGAGGCGACCCGTACTTTTCTTAACAAAGTACAATACTTCATTTCCCTTTGCGCTCCATCGGGTGCGTCCTGTCTCTCGAGAGGATGTCCGACTATGAGCTGGCTGTCAAGTTCTTACCCTTCAACTCCGGGGTTACCCGCCCTCCAACTCCATCATAGGACGGTTTCTTCAAAGGGCTACTAGCTGCTGCAACGGACGGCAGTGAACACATTAAATGGTTATTGCGCTTCCGGTTCATTCACACAACTGATTTGTAGCTGCGACAAAGCAAGCCCATATGGCAGCAGACGCTAAGTTAACACTACACATTCACGCCCATTCCTTCCTTTTAGCGCATGAAATTACTGGGCCAATTCGCACTCGATAATACTCTCAACGCCGTTGGCCGTGGTATAGATCTTGGTAATCTTCAACCCAGCCATGGCCTCGAGGAGGTGACGCCAGTCGCCTTCTGTGCGCTCACGAGAGCTCAGAAGTGTGAGCATCATAATATCCAAGCCGGTAGCCTCCCACTGGGCGTGCCTCGGCGGAATGACATTCTCGTTGATGAGCAGACGGCTGTAGCCGGGCTTCATGGCTTCCTTGATCCGGTTAAGGATCTTGACGTCCACCTCATCGGGCCAGTCATGCAGACAGGAGTGCATGTAATAAGCTCGGGCGCCTAATAATGGGCGAAATAGTTTGTTAGTGGCATACAAAATGAGGGTAGGAAGGACAGAGCTGGGGTTGACTGACCTTTGATAGGCTGCTCGGTGTAAAAGTCGTACTCCATGCGCTCGATCTTGGAGTCTAGCTCTTTGATCTGTGATAGCACAGGAGGCAGGTCCTGCAGGATTAGTCGGCCAGGAGCGTCCGGGTGCTTGCGTCGGAACTCATCCAAATCATGACCTAGGTTACCTCCAATGTCGACAAGCAACACGTCCTCGGATCCAGTGTTGGCTCCATCGACGAGACGCTCCTGAACGGGATAGAATCCAGCATCCATCCACGAAGGTCGGCCCTGGCGGTAGCCTCCCATGTGGTGGTTAAACTGGAAGCCATAGGGAGGGTTGGCGTGGAGGTGCTCAAACATGTTGAGCTCAGTGCTGTACGCATATTGTAGAGGACCATCGGAGATGCTCTGGGGTGTCTTGTAGCCATTTTTCATGGCATATTCAGGGAACTTGGATAGCGAAGCCATAAGGCATCCGGAGCTGTTTAAAAAGCAAATTAGACCTGATTGTCCCACCTCATGCAAGGTCCTTGGGTTGAGTACTCACATGCAGGGGTACCCATCACCGATGATAGGGATGGTGAGGGAGCTGGAGAAGTTGGTAGGGTTGTAGGTATCCTCATCAACCTCTTGGATGTAACCCATGGCACCAAGATGGCGCATAAGCCGGCCTGCATAATCACATGTTAGGGGCGTGAAACCCACCTATTTGCGAATTCCAGAGTCTCCTGCTTGGTTGGTGGGATTGTGGAGAGGTGGCTGCATCACTTACAGAGGAGGGGCGGGTCAACCCCAATCTTCTGCGCCAAGTCCTGGGCCTTCTTTGGACTTCCGTCATTCTCGGCCAGCGCAGTGAAGAGGCCGGTATCAACGCCGACAGTCAAGGCAGCGAAGGCAGAGGGCTAATGAAGCGGCGCGACAGAACATGTCAGTGACGTTGGAGCAGTGCAGGGTGGCGAACCAAGAATCGCGCTCACCTGCGACCAGCAGTGCTTAATCATCGTTTCCCTGGGTGTCTCAAGGGCCCGTACAAGGGATCGAGCCTTCTCGACGAGGGCAAGGCGGGCCTGTTCATCGCCGCTGGACGCCTCGGAGCCGAGAGCGAAGATGTCCTTGGTAAGACCGTGGACGCTGCCAAGGTCGTTTGCTTTCAAGGCAACCGAGATGTCGACGACGGGTACCTTGGCAAAGCCGTTGGCCGAACCACTAGGAGTCGCCGAACCATTAGTCACCGGGCCGCTTCCATTGGCAGCCGGGGCGGGGGCGTTCTTGGTTTCGTCAGTGGTCATCATGATTTTCTTCAAACAGTTACGATTTTAATGCACTCAAAAAATTCTGCAGAAAAGTGGCTTGGAAGGATGCTTCGGAATATTTTTCAACTGTGGTCAAGATGTATAGTATATAACGAGAGCAATCTTATGAAGATCAGCAGGAGAAAGAGGGGGTGATAAGTACTACTGTTCTTGCAGTCGAACTGTCCAGGCCCCCCGCCGGTCTTGTCCCCTTCTTTTCCCCAGATTGCCAGTTCGCTGGAGTGCCCCCGTTGACTAGTACAGGCATGCGGTGTCCTGGGGACTCCTGACCCACCTGATATCCCCTGCTCTCCCCTCTTGTCGATGGAATCCTATGCGAAAGGTGAGGAATAGAACCCGAATAGGAACCCCCTTTTCCCGCCCCTCGCCCAGGTAATGTCAATAAAGCCAACGGTCTGTCTGGCCCAGTCTACTGGATCCGGCATGGGTTGTTGGGTTGCCTTATCAGACGTCTTGGAGCAGCTCTGGTACAAGTAAGATGAAAGGCCGAGAAACCCCTACCGATATCCGACTACAAATACTACCCGAGGAGCGAGAGCGCAATATTATGCAGGTTCTTTTTCAGGAGCGAGACGGGCGTCCCAATGGCGCAGGAGCCACGTACTTGACTGGAAGAACATCTTGAGAACACGCCAAGAGCCATCTCCATTCGGTTGTCCCACTTGTTGCCCGCGGGGGGAGACAGTCGCTGGGGGTCTAAATACGTATGTAGGTATGTATGTAGTACATCCTGGAGTTTCCTTCCACGCTCCACATAATACGGTCTGGATAACGTACCGGGATGACAAGACCGCCATGGACCGGCTACTGGAGACGGGAAGGGTCAGTGGAATCATTGAACATGGTTTCTTTTTTAATGACGATCCTGGGATTGTTTAATACTATAATTCAGAAAAATATTGCATCAGATCCAGTGGCTTTGTGGCTGAGTTTGCCCCCCAACTTCCTCGACAAGACTAAAATCGTTTTCCGAAACGAAGCGCTTTCGTTTTTCCTTCGCATGTTTGACCCTATTTGACAAGAGGATGAGTGGTGCGTGGGGGCAGACTTGTAAAAAGTTGACATGTCTGCATCCTCAAATCCTTGACGGCATCCTCGCCCTTAATACCTCCAATAAGTTTGAAAAGGGCAACAAACAAGCTTGCCCCGTCCTTGGTGCCCCGTCCTCAGGCGGGACTGGGTACGATTGCATATGCCCCATCCGTCCCTGGTGCCTTTCCCTGCCCTGCCCGTCCCCTGTCAGATCCTTGTTCAGGCGGGACTGTTCCTATTGGAGGAGACAGGAAGAGACAGCCCACATTCCGCCGATCTTGTCCCTTTGCCGGCCCTTTCGCATGCGGAACGAAACCGGATCTCTGATGAAGCCCACTATGTACAAAGCAGTACCTTTGTACTGGGCCAGTAGAAGATTGACGCCGGTGAGAACATAAAAGACCAACTCACTCTTCGCAAGGATAGACACATCAAGTTTTAACGTGGGAAGAGGTACGTCCTCGCTTACTGATTCTGCAGAAAGTCGTGAAATGCAAGGCATATGCGGTGCAGAGACGATTTATTACAGGGCCCTTCACGTTCGAAGATGATATTGAGAGGATCGCAGGCCCACCGGCTCACTGGCGAGGCAACTGTATATACTATGTATTTAACCACGAATGTCAGGAAATTCATGTCTCTTTTTCCATGGGATCCACTGGAAGTAATTGTGCTGCGTCTTTGGACCCTTTGCAACGCAGAAAGTGAGGTATCATTATTGTCTACCGATTTGATGCATTCCCCTGTAACAACTGGATGCATACTCCAAAGAAACCACTCAGGTCTGGTTGCCAAGAGTGAATACAACGCCGATTATCCACTATCCCCGAGACCCCCCGTACCTCAGATGATGAAATGGAGCTACGGGTGGGATCGGCGTTCGAGAATGGGGAAAAATACAAAGACGAAAAAAGAAAAGGAAAAAACCAACTCTCAGCAGATCTTAAAAACGTCCGCTAAAATAGGGCATCTTGTTAACTTAATTATTGGTAAAAAATCAAGGCACAAGTGGGGAACAATAATGACTGAAAAATAAGCATAGGGCGACTACCGTGTGAAGGATCGAAGCTAGTCCTACTAAGGAAAACGGATTGATACTGTCGTCCCATTTCTACTTATTAGCTGCTTCATACGAAGCCTGCGGATAGATATACTCGATGAAGTACATACAAGGAGTGGGAAGGCAGGGTTGTTATACGAAAGACCGGCACTACGACGGCATAGTCGGCTTTCTCCCCACCTCCAGACGCGGATCCTAGGGGCAGCCCTCTTCGATGCTACTTGGGAAGAATTATCCCTGATGGCCCCTGGACCAGTACGACAGACGAAGACGCAATCATATTATTGGTACTTACCAACACATATCGTAATGCGAGGACTACCAAGTAGACCGCCCTTTCTGTACATGCCAGGATGCCATATGTGACAAGTGACAAGTAACCAGCGACAAGCGAGGCGAACAAAAGAAGTACTTCGGAAGTGATGATTGACGTCCCCCAATGCCGTTTTTGGTCAGTCTTCAAGGTGCTGGTCCGGTCTGTCGGTCGAGTCCTACTCGGACCCCTGAAAACGACACCCCAAAGAATGCTGCCTCATCTGCGTATCTGGAGGCTCAATGGCATCAAATTCCGTGCACACGTTTGGCTCATCAAGCATTCTACGAAGTAGTTTTTTTTTATCTCCTTCTTCTCGCCTATACGTCAGTTCAGTTCCGAAGTATTTGACTCCCATGTCCATGTACCTACCTTGCCGGGAAAAAAAATAAAAAATAAAAATAAAAAAAATCTCACCTTCATCCTTGGACTAATGTCAGAAAGTGGCGTGTGAGAATAAAACCGTTGAAAATTGAACATGTCATGCAGGATAAATAAACTTGAGCCTCCACATCTCCGGCCTCCGCCGCGAAACTGATGTAAAACACGTCAAGCACCATGACTTCATATCTATTTTCTTTTTTACCTTTTTCTTACCTGTAGATCTTCATTCCCTTCCATTGTTTGCTTCGCCCAGTGCCTGCTTTTGAATCTCTTGGGCGGGTCTGCCATTGAGACAGCAAACCTTCTTACTCGGAACACACCATGTCGACTCCTGAGGTTATCCTCAGTCCCGAGGTCGCGGCGGAGGATAAGGGCCCTGCTATCATCGCCGCGATAGTAGTGGTTACCATCCTCGAAACCATCTTCACACTGGCGAGGCTGTATGTTCGGGGGAGAATTATGAGACATCTACAGCTTGATGACTACCTGATCATTCTTGCCGTTGTAGGTCCCTATTTCTTTTTTCTTTTTTTCTTTCCACCCCTTGCGCCCCGAGCCGCCGTCGGGAACACTGCGCCGGTGCTAACCCACAGCACAGATCTGCGGCTGGTGCGCCGTCATTTTCGGAATTTTGGCCGTGAGCTCAGGCAATGGCAAGCACTTCAGCATTCTCGACGACAAACAGAAATCAGGCGCGATTCTCTGGACCATCGTTGGTTTCTGCCCCGGTATCATGTCATTTGGCCTCCCGAAGCTTGCCGTCATTCACCTTCTTACGCGATTGATGAACCCGAGCCGCATCCACCGAATTTTCCTCTGGTTCTTGGGCACCCTTTGCATCCTTAGTCTCCTCGGATGTGTCGTCGTTCTATTCGCGCAGTGCACCCCAGCGAGGGCGCAGTGGGACTTTTCCATCGAGAGGAAGTGTTGGAGCCCGTGGGTGCTCGTTGACTACGCCATCTATGCCGGATGTAGGTTTTTTGGCCCCCTTTGCTCACTGTCCTTCAAAGATGACTGGTGCTGATCTTCTCCTTCAGCCCTATCCGCCGCGACGGATCTGTATCTTGCCGTTTACCCCGCGGTCGTTCTTTTCGGTCTTCGCATTCCTTTTAGGAAGAAGGTGGCCCTGAGCGCTGCTCTGGGAATCGGTTCAGTGTGAGTAGTCAAACAAATAATCATCCTCAGCATCATTCATAGACGTGTAACGCTCATTCCCGCGATCTACTTTAGTGCAACCGTCGTCGCCATTTACAAGACAACCCGACTCCCAAACCTCGCCAGCCAAGACTTTTCTTACGATACTTCAGACCTTGTCATCTGGACCTGGTAAGTGAATTGTTATATCGCCCAACCTATCGGGCACACTGTCATATTTTCAACCTTCCTTCTCTTTGCTGCTTTTCCCCCTTTGTTTTCTTCCGGCTTTTCTTTCATTCTATGGACATGTTCGTGCTAACTTCCAGGAAAGTGTCGAGGGCAGCACCATCATCATCGCTGCATGCATCCCCGTCCTCCAACCCCTCGTAGACAAGCTTACCGGCGGCCGATTCTTCAGTTCCAAGACCCGACGAAATTACAAGCACTACGGATCCGAACGGAGCGGCGCACGTGTCGGACAATCCGACGTTGAGCTTTCCTACCATGGTCGTAAGCGACAGGTCAAGGACCCCAACGCCCTCACGTTCCTCGATCAGACAAAGGTCGGAAGCGAGGAGAGCATCCTCGGAGATAAGGAAAACCAGGTTCAAGAATCTTCCAAGCAAAGGAGACAATCTCTTCAGCCAGGCGTGAACATCGTCCCCGGGAGGATCACGAGGACGGATGTCATCGAGGTCTCGCATAGCTCAGGAAGCCAGCAAACGCTGCACGGAATCCCTGAGGAAGGAAGGAGACACCTATGAGGAAATGTTCTGTATTATGTCTACTGTTATTATTCCCATTCTTGTATCTATAATTGGGGTTAGACGATTGCGGATTGTTTCCGCCAGGAGGAAAACAGTTTCTTATTCTATTCATTATTGGAAGATGCGTATCACTTCATGTATGCGCCTTGCAGGTTATAATGGCGAGTTTAAGGTTAATGCTAAGTTAAAGAAGAAAAAAAATTAGATCTGAGATATAGACAGTATTGACCATTTGGTTTCGTTGTAAATCAGATGGGTATGCTTTCCATATGAAGGCGAGCGCCTTGCTTCTACGGAATCACAGAATCAGATGTAAAAGAGGCACATCTGTCTACTTCTAGTGTAGTAAACCCGTTAACTTGAGGCACGATGACGATTTGCAGATGCAGCCCTACCGCGATAGTGAGGAGGTCAAAGCTACACTAGCAGATCAGTACCGGATAGATGTTTCTTAGTGTAGTGTAGATCGTGCCCGGCATGCGGGGAGTCGGTACCGAGGTTAGTTCCGGGCTGTGGGCTGTTTCTATTCTACCGCGAACAATCATTTTCGAGGCTTCTTGGAGCGTCCCGGACACCGGCATTTGTCGGTCTGCTCTTTCTGGGCATGCAGAAAACAAATGAAAATTAGAATATTAGCCATCTTTCTCCTGCAGCTAAGCAAGCCACAAACCCACACGGCCGTTAAAGATCATCCCACTAACCCGGTTTTTAGGGCACTGATGTATCAGGCCATGACGGCGGACCTGCCCGACTAGAAACCCCATCCCATGGCACCTCCCGCTTGATTAGCGAGCGATGGTGGGCTCGACATTTCCTGCCAGCGCGAGGAATGGTTTCCATTTTTGAAAGGAGAATGGGTCTATTTCCGGGGTAAACTGGGCAGGGTTTCTGGGCGGGAATCTAAGGCCAACGCGGTGTGTTTCCCTGGATAGTTTGCAGCCACGACGAAGAACTCCTCTACTTCGTACACTCAGCTCTTCGCCCACCAAGCAAGCGACGCATTGAGGTCGGTGCGGGTAGTTGTTCAGTCCCGGATACACGGGCAAATTTTTGTTTTCTCAAGTGCCGTGAAGGATTTTAGCTCCGTCCTCTTCTGGAAAAGTAGGAAAATTTGCTGCCAGGCTCATTCAGCATCGGAGCCGAGTCAGACCACCAGCGTCAACAGTAACGAAAAGAAAACGAAAACGAAAAACGAAAACCCAAAAAAGGGGGCAGAAGTGTCATTTGTATTTTCGTCCTTCTCCGCCTAATACGTATTGGATCCGTCAATTCCCTTTCTTGTATCCTCGTGCCGTTTCTTGGTGTCCAAATCCCCTGATCCGTAGCGCATGAGCGCTCTGAGGATCAATCTTGTCAGAGCGAGACTGAACCGCGTCGCAAACCTCAACCAGTTCCTAGAGTCTCTCAACCACACCACAACACCATTGCGCTGCCTGCTTCTTCTCGCGTTTGTTAGTTAGCACTTTCACGTTGGAGCTGTCGTCGTGCAGCGCTGAGATTGGCGGCATTTCACCGAAATACAGAAGTGGGTGATGGTGCAGGGAGCGAGTGCATGATAAGGTGTGCGACAGTACATATCTTCCTGTCTGGTGTTATTGAACGAGCCGCATATAATATGCAAGATGGTGCAAGATGGAGAGGCCCCATATTCGAGGTCCCTAGACACTAGACAGCGACGCAAATAGTGATCTTGCTCGTGAGTTCCATAGCAACCTTCGACTTCTGGGCGAGCAACATGTAAGATCGGAGACCCATACCTAGCCCGGAACCTATAGGGCCAAAAGCACCGCTTCTAGAGCTTGACTAGACTAGCTTGGGGTCGTAGTGACCGGTATGCTTGATCGGAGGCTACGCTGCCAACTCCCTCCCTATCAGATGAGGAGAGATGAGATGTAGGGGCTGTGCGATACGAACGAAATGGGACTTGAACCCGCGCCCCAGTATCCCGCAGTCCCACCGGTATCCCCAGAACCAGGCCAGTTGGGGTATAACTCCTGAGGAATCTGCGCTGCGGCATCCTGTTTACTTCCCCCACGTCATAATCTATCATCCATTCTGTCTCAGCCTCAACTTGTGCGGTGTAACTAAAGGAGTACCTTTATGCATTTTCATTCAGACCAGGGTTTCATGCGCATTCCTGGGGTTTTGTTCCGATGTAGTCAGAGGTCATATCATCGTGATAGAACGAGTCACAGCCTCGAAAACCATGATGTTGTCTCAACAAAGAAAACCAGACCGTGTCGAGTGGCTGTGATTCAGATTCCATTTCAATATCGGTTCTCAAATAAATCAAAGAGCCTCCCTATCTGACAAATCAGCCCAGATCGGAATCCCAAGCACAGAGCACAGTGAACCTGGGGGCACGAGATCGTCCCAACTCGCTCCTGGACACCTGTGGTCGAAATTGATTAGACTTGCTTCGATCATCATCAGCAATTCTCGAATCTCTGAAAGCGGCAAATATGGTTTCCTCCTTCCCCTTTACCCTCTCAGGACATACAATAAATACTGCTTGAGGTCAGTAAATATTAATGTCCATAGCTAGCCGCTGCCGGGTTGCCTCCCAGATTCTGCCGGATGCGTTGTTCTAGCGCCAGCATTCTCTCAAGTCTCCGCCGAGTTCCACCTCAGAACGTCAGGTTGGCAATGCGGGTTGCGGGTACTAGGGTTGTGACATATCCCGCGAAGTCCTGCCTTTCGCCTTCTTGATATTGGCTTTTTCGAGATCTTCATCCCCTTTCCTCTTGGGCACGTCTGCCGTTTCGTTATATATGAATTGCTGGTTTCCCATTCTGTACAGCCCCATTGGGGATCTGCCTGTTCTGTCGCCTCCCGTGTCGCGGTCAGGTTTATTGTTCAACCCACTTCCGCTTCTCGATGGAGATGTTGAACCTCCCCGGCAAGGTGTATGCGGAATCGAACCACCTGAATCTTGGCTCGTGCCAATACCGCTGTCACGAAAGAGGCTTTCTACGTCCGAAGCCGTCACAGGTTCTCCTTCTTCTGGAAGTTCTCCGCGTGCGGGCCAGCGCAATGGGAACTTGGCGCTGTGCCCGAAAATGACGGCGCCGTCAAGAGCCAGCGTGTGTGGACTGCGCTTCCCCCACAATTTGGGGAAAGAGGAAGGTAAAAGGACTTGGACACGATCGTACGTCTTAGCTGAAGACCCGAGTTTACACATGCAAGGCTCGAACGTAAGGCTGGGAGTGTACCAGTAGATGTCATCGACAAGTCGCCACGGAGATATTCGCTTATTTCCTTTCTTTTGGAGGACACCATCAAGTTCCGCCACACAAACCGCGAGGTAGTCCTTCCCCGTCGGAAGGGGAGAGTTCCACAGGTAGAGAAAACACGATGCTGGTGAGGCGGACGAGGATGTCGTAGCTGCTGGAACGAATAAGTCGCCGAAGCCGGACCCGAAAAGTGTTGGAGCATGGATGGCACGAGAAAAGTCCACCCAGCCTTCACCCGTGGTGCGAAGGGTCGCAACCTTAGGCCACATGGTACCTTGGCCGGTGGCGATATCCATGAAGTCAAACCCTTCAAGCTGGCGGCCAGATGTCTGGCTCAAGCGGAACGCAACACCTGATCGAGTGTGAATATCGTCTTGGTGGGAGGTAATTAACAATAAATAGTGGCACAGTTGTTCGACGCGATCCCTAACGCAAAAATACGTTGTTCTTTCCTTCACTATATCGTCAGAGCCTGTCGATGGCCGAAGGGTTTTCTCCTTCCATGTTTGTGTTTTCTTTGCGTAGAGAGGGATGCTCTGGTTGTCAATATCGAGAAGCACCTCGCATGCTGCTACAGATCCCATGCTCCTAGCTTTCGCTTCCTTTAGGACAGTTTTCTCCGAGCAGAGAATGCTTCGAAATCGAGGGTCCTCTTCATCATTCCGAATGGAGGCGCGTAGGAGATGCAGTAAGGTGCTGGCACCATCAACCAGCCAAGCTCGTCTATCATCTCGGTCATAGAACACAAAGTACCTGTCTGCCACTTTGCGCAGGAAACCGGGATAATCGTCTCCGAAGATGGCAGATCGTGGCTTTTCCTTACGGCCTAAGTCGCAACTGACACCCGCAGTTATTACGGAGCCACCGGATACCGTGATTTTTTCGAAAGAATAACTTTGTGTCGGCCCTGGCAGCCCAGACCAGCCAATCGAGTAATTGGCATCCGCAGCACCCGCAAAGCTGATAACCTTGTCGCACCACCCGACAACATGGCGTTTTTTATCTAGAACGTCCAAGGTTGGACTTTCTGCCGACTCTGGCCAACGGGGTACCCTGGGATCCTCGTAAGAGATGTAAGATCCATCGTCATTGTATACGAGATGCCAGAAAACCGTGTCCGCTGCCATCTTGGTGACGACTAAGAGTGCTGAGAAACCTTTCAGGTACATCGTTCCTCCGAACTTAACAAGCCGCTTCGCATTGATAAGAGCAGCGGAAATGTCCACTGGGACGTCGAGGCCAGATTCTGACTCCTGCCGCCTTGGGATCGGGTAGTCGCGGACAATCGCGGGATTCCTGAACAATCCACTCCAGCACCCGCCTTGGGCAAGTGGCCCTGTGCTAGACACATCTTCAAAACGGTACTCAACTTTGAATGATGTAAGGGCATTCTGTTCGAGCTGCCTACCGCCGATTGGCATCAATTTGTCTTCCGAGGAAACGTTGGAAACATATGGGGTGCAGTACTGGGGCCGGTCGTCAAGAGAAGACGAGCGGAGAGCTGCGCCGAGCCACGCGACCTGTTCACCAATTTCCGCGACTGAGAACAAATTTCCACTGGCTAAGAAAACCAGTTGCGATGACTGCAGATTGTCCTCAATTTGGCAGGTAACTCTCGTTCTTCCAGGCAAAACTCCTAATGTATGTTGTTTTTTTCGTTATTAAATTTCACCACATCGATATGTATGTCGCAGGGAATATGAGGAAGCTCGAAAGCCTTACCGTCCCAACGAATTCCGCTCTTTCTGTCTATTCCGCTTTGGAGAAGGCCCAATAGTGCAGGCCCTGTCTCGGGCCATGTTTGGCGCATATACTGGAGGCAGGTAACAGCCTCCACGCTGTTCCTGTATCCTGTGAGAGTCACGGCGCGTTCGAGGACATCTCTAAGCGGCGATTCGTATTGTTGATCTTTCCAGAAGGTAAAGGGGTCCCAGTTGCTGTAAAAGACTACTTGCACCTCCTGGCGGTCTTTACGACTGACACGTTTGGGCCGGCCAAGGGCATCGATAATCTGATCTCTCATCGAGGCCTTTGCGTCACTGTTTCTGGGAACCATCAAGTCACGCTCCCGTCGCAAGGTTTCCACGAGCCACCTATAGGCTGAAGATTGAATGAGGGCACGATGGTAGACTGAGAGCTCCAGGAGCTGATCCTCGTCCACATCCTCATAGCCTATATTCCAGCTTTCCATTGGATCGTAGGGATCGGTTGCATCGTTCACATCTTCCAAACTTCCAAGCCAGGTACAAACTCTCTCATGGGAATCCGTCCCGAAACTGCCACGCTGCGAGAAGTCTGGAGCATCCGGGTCGTCATCGCTATCATCCCCATCTCTTGAAGTTTCGCGGCATAACTGCCGTTTAGCACGTTCAGAAATTTGACTTTGCGATGGATGCGTTAGTGAAAGGTTTATACAGCGGGGCTAGGAAATATATACAAGCGATATCTGTCCACTAGGCACTTAATTGAACGGCTAACGTTTGCCGGAATTTCATAGGCAATCCTGCTGGCGAAGGACCTTAGGAGTGGTGGAAGTTGCGTCGAGACATTTTCAATATCATCTCGAGAAAAGTCCGCTGAGAGGGAGTTGCTAAGTTGGTCGGCAAAGGCAATGGCATACTCGTAGAACTTCGGATTTTGGAGGCTCTCGGTGCCTGAGTAAACAGTCTCCGCGTATTCCTGCGTTTCGGTCTGCGCATTAATACCTCGTAGCAAAAGGCTCGGTTCATTCTGCGGCTCATTCTCTAGAGGCCGCTCTTGAACATCCTCTTCGATTGTCTCTAGGCAACCGGGAACTGCCTTTGCAAGGCCATTGGACCCATACCCGGAGTCCGTGAATGCATCAAACCCCGTTGCTGGTGATATTACCGGGTCACTATGCGTCAACTGTCCTTCAGGACTATTCCGTGGGTTCACATAGTATAAGGCCGAAAAAGGAGAGTTTGTTTCCACATTCCTGAGCGGCGTTGTAGTTTCGAGTTGTGGTCCGAAGCGTGGATACTTTCTTACACCCCACTGCTTCAAGTGTGACCTATATGAACGTAGACTTGGGGATGGATGTTAGCTTAGAGCCATTGACAATAAGTAAAGTATTCACCTTTTGGAGAAGTCATATCTTGAGGTCATCGTCCGTCTGATCTCATCTACCGTAAGGTTCCGGTGTAGGTATAGAGATATTATGAGGTCTTTGTATTGCTCCCATTCACCCAAGCTTTTTGGCGGGATATCATCGTGTCTTTGCATGGTCAGTGATTGACGCCGTTTGGAGGATACCAAAACGGGAACAAGGACGGAAATGGGCGTGTCTATTCTTTGCACGTAATTGCGGTCTTGTTTCGAAACTTGGTTCGCCTGGCGTCCTAGGTCTCTCAAAACCTCCGCCAACATCATCAGGAAACAGGAAACAGGGAGGAGCTAAAATAAATGGGGCTGGACGGCGACTACAGAAAGCCACACCGGCTGAAATGCAAGCCCTTCACCGCTTCGAGGTTCGCCTTCGAGGTTCGCCTTGCCCATCACCTTTACCAATAGTCACTGGGATGGTGATGGCGCAATCACTGCACGATACGTGGATTCTTCAGGTACCAATCGAGTGCTCTTAGGATTCACAATGGGCTGACCAGACGTGGCCAAGTACTCGATTAAGTTACAATTTGCGAACACGACATAAAAACCGCTGCGGGACCTCGGGCGAATAGAAGTTAGGCCCTAAGGTTGTGTAATCGCTACGATTCGTAGTTTATCAGATAATAATCCTTTTCCAGATCTGGACCGGAATGGCTTATTGGCCATCTCAAGAGTTGGAGCGAGGAAATCCAACTAAACCTGAAAGGGGCCGACATGTCGCCATTACCCGAAATCCCTGCTGCAAGAACCATTTCGTGGGGTCGCCTTGTTTTTGATCCCACAGGGTTCCGCCCCAATTGCGACCATCACAGTAATCAAATAGTATTCTGCGGCAAGATCAACACTGCCAAGATGTTGTATCCAAACGGCGTTATTGATTCTTTCTAATCAGCGCGAACTCGATCTTCTACGGCAACTCGTCAAGGAAAGGGGAGTGATAGAAACCCCCCTTTGCTCCCGGGGATCAGAACATAACCAACCTGTAGTCAGTTAACGATGGATAGTGCAGTGGAACTTCCCTCGTCTTCACTTATTTAGCATTTGAGAAAAATTCCGGGCGATATTGTAGCCAGCCTTATTATAACAGTTGATCCTCTAGCACCGAATATACCGAATATCCAGACAGTATCCCACTCCGTGTATGTAGCACCAACAGCGGGGGCAGTCATGACGATAAACGGTCGAGCTTCAAGACGTGAGCAGTGGGGATCATACCAAACCTTTGATACTGGCTTTCCTGGGATAAAGCTCATGCAGCTCCGACCTCATTATCGCAGGTAGTATCGAATCTCTGGGACTGGAATCGTGGTCTGGGACTTGACGAGGTGCAAGGTGGCGACTTGGTGGTCATTCTCCTACCCCATCCGGTGGCAGGTACGCGTATCACCACATTGATGTATCCAGCTCTTGCTCCCCGGAGTTCTCAGCAGACATTCTGAACTCAGGAAGACATAGCCAAGATGTCACTAACGAGTGTGCTAGAGAATAACACAGATTGGAAGTAAAGTAGATATCGGTTTGGAGGCGATAGAGTTTGGTGTTCACGTTCGTGCTGCTTCTTGCGTACCTCAACATCACGTAAACCGAGTATCCTTCGGCAAGGGGCAGAAATGCAGCTGGACACCGGGATCTGCCTTCACGTAAACCCGGATACTAAAAGTATTGAGGCAAGAACGCACCGCATGAAGCCTAAATCGAACCACAGGTGGTTATTTTCCACCCCGCAGCCTATAGGACTATCTACATATTTATATACTCTTCCTGCTCATCCCTCCCCAAGCAAGTCGAAGGCTGACACCAACGGTGGGCTATCGGACTTGGAAGGCGGAAGTACTCTGTACTTTGATTACACATTTGCTATTATTTGTTATTGTGCTACGGATGTGATACATAAATTAACTTGCTTGCAGGCGATCGGGTGAACCTGTGATGTCATTTGTTGGAAGATATGCTGCCTATTACGTGGTGGGTGTTCAGGCAGCCCCAAGTTTCACGTTGGCTGAAGGCTGGGCCTGGTCTCCTACACACGTCAAGAGAATGTTAACCGATCCAAAGTGCCTTTCCTACCAAATAAGTGTCCCTCGAGCCTGGGCGATGGAATATAAATACTCGGTGACCTGCTTGAATATTATTACAATGTAATCTTTCCTTAGCTTGGACTAGAACACAACACACGGCATTCGACCACTTCGCATCTCAGCCTTCCACTTACAAAAGTTTAAAGTCACATTGCAAGCACACCAACCGGACGCACGTTCGAAAAATTGGCCGAAGATGCTCGAAAGAGGCCACCACTGGTGAGTCCTACGAACATCCGTCAAGTTTATACATCGGATCTAGTAATTGACCGTTTCCTATCCTAGCCCCAGATGTAGGAAATCTGCCAGCGCGAGATGCCAGCATTTAGGCCATCTGAATGAATGCCGTACATGCGGAAATTAATACTCGCCTATTTACAACTCCAAATGCCCATACTGCAGGAATAGAACGACGAAGGAAGAGCAGAGGAGGACGAAGAAGGAACAGAATAAGACGAAGAGGGGAGAGGGGAGGAAGAAGAAACAGAAAAGGTTTGTTGCTGCCCAATCTCGCAATATCACGGTTAGGCCTGAGTATTACCCCGCTCTCGTCCGCCTCATGTTCCAAGTAAGTGCGTATCTGGGTATTTTAATGTTGTCCCCGATCAAGTTCCAACAATCGGCCACGACATACAAGCCGCCGTGGGAGCTCGTGCGACTAGAAGTTAGGCCGTAAGGCTGTGTAATAGTAGTTGCTATTCGTATCAGATGATCTAGACCTGAAGGCTTAGAAGCCACCTCAAGAGTTGGAGCGGGTATATCCAACTGAGACTAAAAGAGCCCAAACCGTAGGCCCCAGGAACGTGTGGTTCTTTCCTGGTATGATCCCACCAGTATCGTTCATCGTCGGGTCCTGCACCTAAATCGTAGTCAGCGTCTAGTCCGTCTGACGTTGTTTTCTACCCTAATAGTACTCCTAAAGTCCCTGGGACGAAGAACTAAAACCCGCAAAGAATGCCGTAGGCTCGAGGAGGAGGAGGAGGAGAAGAAGAAGGAGAAGGAGAAGGAGAAGGAGAAGGAGAAGGAGAAGGAGAAGGAGAAGGAGAAGGAGAAGGAGAAGGAGAAGGAGAAGGAGAAGGAGAAGGAGAAGGAAGCGCTCAATCGATCGAAACGGAAAGAGAAAGAGAAAGAGAAAGAGAAGGAAAAGAAAAGTAAAAGAAAAGAGAGAGAGGATATGTTAAAAAGGCAAAAAATACATACAACATCAGGGACTCCCTGGTCGTCACCGATCCAACTACTAGTCTGGCGCTTCGTAGCTTATGTATAGGGGAGCGAACGGGATCCTCAGTTCTCTACGAGCTATGGTCGGATGTACTGGGGCAGTCTCCGAAGAGGCTATTTATGCGCTTTGTGTCCCATTGATTGAGAAAGATGAGTGACTCCCATCAGTCTTGACAGCGGAACAGATCACATCGGTTGATACCAATCGACCACCCTCGCCGTTTTCAGGTAATAAACAGTAAATCTCCTTGATTGTGCCTCACCAGGTCTTAGTTGAGAGGGGCGGTGGCTGTGACTGATCGGAGCCAGAGCGTATCCCTTCTTCCGAAGGGGGGGATGCGATGCTTGGTTATCTAAGCGGGCTTTTGGGAACATGGGTTACTGCCTCAAAGTCACAGCTTTCCTCTGCCAAGTCCATATGTTTGTTTCGCGGACCTGTCGAGTGCTCGAGAGTATAAGTAGATAAAGGGAGGGAAATATGGAGATTAAAAAAGGAGATAAAAAGAGAGGGCCAGCCGAAGGCCAGGGTTGCGTAGCTGACCATTATCCCACACCATGAATAATATAGAAGGACATTTTAGCATTCTGCGCTATTTCTCAAATACGAGAGAACTATCAATGTTGATAGTCTCCGGGAGATCATAGCATTGGAAGAAACAGCTTGAATCCAATTCCCAAGACTAAAAACTCGTCGATAGCGAGACAACATTCCAATTTAACCAAACCAAACCCCACCAAAGCCAAGCAACTCCTAGATCAACTCGTTATCTCATTATCACAAGTTCTCCGGCCCGCGTTGAAGATACATAAGAACATCCAGCGTTTCACCAGCTAGCCACTTCGGGTGGCAATATTCCCACCTATAGTACCCCTTTGTCTCTCTCACTTATCAACAGCTTCTCCTTTCGGCTGATTCGGGGGGTATTTAGGAGGAGCGTTGGAATCGAAGCCCCAGCCGCCGTAACCATCGGCCGTCGCAACACCGCCGAGTCCACTGGTAGGTCCCATGTCAAGCTTCCCAGCAGCTTGGTTCCCGGCCACGCCTGGCGCCGTCTTGGCCCACTCATTCACCTGCGCCTTCGTCTTTCCCGTGTACTTGAGCATGTCTTCATCGGAGATGGACTTGTCTCGGCCGGTTTTTGAGTCGTGGTAGCGTCGGTAGAGGGATTTCTTCTCTGTGCCGTTGGCGGAAGCCGTCTGAGTCGACTCCACGGAACCCATCGTGGTTCGTGTGATTTAGGTGCACAGGCAGTGGAGTTCGAGTGGTAATTGGAAAAGAATAAGATTTTGTGCGTCTGCTACCTGCTTCTGGTCTCTGGCATGTTGAGTCGAAAACGGCCATATTATAAATTGAGAGTTGAGACGAAAATTGACCTTTGAGCGATGGCACTCTGCTGTCGCCTCGTTTTTCATGAGCGTAGCCTCAGAACCAAGAATGCACCGGCTTTGTGTGGTCATGGGCACAACTCAGCCACAGAGTCGTGCATGTCTGAGGGAGGTCAACTCAAGTGTTTAACTGGTCCATTTACGACCCTCTAGGCATATCGCTGGAACTTGCAGAAAAGGGAAGCTCGGTATTGGCCATTGCGAATGGATGGGAAACACAACGGAGTCGATTGCGGGGGAATAAAGCCGGGATTTGGCCGTCAATTGCCCTTCATTGCAACGGAATACTGAAATCCTGTGGTTCTATACGACCAGCTAAGTCCAATACCTGTTCTTAGATGGGCATCGTGCCACGGGTCAGTGTGGCTTAGGAAATCGGCATATTTTATTCTAATTCGACTATTCAGGATCATAATAGCGTAACTAAGAAATTGTCCAGGAACCAGTCTTTGATTTGGCGAAAAGGGTGGCACTGAGGCCCTCAATGGCTTGTATGTCCTAGCCGATATCCAAGGCCCGCGGGTGCTGCCGCCATAACTCTCGATTGATCTATCGTTGCTGGGGGAGATACATAGGCATACTATGTACTTTTTCCTTCATATCCCTAGGAAGCATGCAGCCGCGGATCTTCCTACGCAACATCGGCTTTGATGGGTTCCACATTTCCATGCCCGAAAACTCACCACTTTCATCACTGGTTTCAAAGGCGGATAGCGATCCACGAAGCTATAACTGACTGGGCTGTCTTATTCATTCAATCCTTTTCTTTTCTTTTCCCTGAAGATAGCCAAGGTGCACGACCATAACATGACTCCGTGATGCTAAGAGAGTAGACTCTCACTCAACCCATATAGACACATAGATCACCAGGATAGGACGCTCAATTGTGGGGAGATGAATGATCAGCTAACGTCATTACCATCCATTGCGCCAGGGATGCCCAAGAATGCTTGCAGGCGGATTGGCTCCCCTCCATGCAGCTCAGCTTTAAGGTTTGTCGATCAGTGGAGAGCTTAAACTATGAGCTTCTGACCATCATATGCCGAGCATGGATTGGCCTGCGGTTCCACATTATCCCATTGAATGTACGTACTAAGCTACTAGAGCTTCATCGACTGCTTCCTTTCGTACACTAGCTCTCCGAATAGCTAAGCTATCAGCAAGCTCAAAGGGATGACCTCACGACATAAACTGATCATACCGTCCCCGTCCACCGTCCCCGTAGATTTAAGAATTATCCGACGCCATGATGCCTTGTCCCCTTGACCTTGAGCGCAATTACTTATATCACTTAAATATCTTCTAATAGCCCTAGTAACGTTCCTGTTTTCCTCAATCCCAACTGCAATCTAGCCAGACACCAATCTCAACTATGGCCCCCCCTATTCTTGGTATTCCGCCCTCAGCCCCTATCTCACGCCTCCCTCCATGGCCTGAGCCGGGACCCTCCCAACCCCATGCTAGACGAGTCTCCATCCCTTATTCCGAGGATAACATCTTAACCAATGTCCTTTCCTGGCAGTCTGCTCATCGGAGATCATTCTCTAGAAGGCTTAGCATTCCGGATACATCCAACATCTCCAGCATCGTCTACTCTCTTAAGCGTCGAAGTTCTGCGGAGCTCGGCTCGGACGCATCAGCTAGGCTCTTGAGCACGACATACGATTCGCTCTTGGAATGGATTGGAGCGCAGCGCATGAGCCAGCTCCCTCCAGAGGGAAGCAGCTATGACAAGGTGCTCGCGTGGGCCCAGCTATTTGTCGAGAGGCTGAATTCCTTCGATATGGCCATCGAAGAGTTTGCAGGCGATAGTTATCTCGCAGCCCAACTCGCTTATGGATACTGCGCGCTTTTGCTACAGGTATGCTTTCTTCCTCTTTCGCCATTGAAACATTGACTTGCGACAGAGTGCTAACGAAATTTGTAGCTTGGCAATGAGAACGCTCCAGCCTTGATGATATGCTTTGGGCTCTTTTATAACATGTCGGGTTCTCTTGTGAATTTATTGGAGCGGGCTGAGATGTTTAGCGTGTCTCCCGAGATCAGAGAGCAACTTGTGTTGGCTCTGTCAGATCTAGTGGCCCTGGTCGCCGGCGTTTCAACGCACTTCCACAAGGCAGTTCGTGGTCTGATGACTTCGCCCGTTTCTATCAACATCTACAGTATCTTCCCCGCTCAGATTAAGGCGTTCATGGACCGTTGCGAGAGGACTGGCGAAGCTATATGGCGGTGCCAGCTTTTGAAGGAGGGGATGGATGCTAGCAAAAGTGAGTTTGTCCCGACAGAGCATCGGCCCTGGAAGTCGAGTCACTCACCAAGCCATACCAGTAGTATCCGACGTCAAGTCTGTCAAGAACTGGGTCGCCCCCGAAGAACATCTCCTCAAGAACTTGGTCAACTCGACGTCTCATCTGGCACACGACCGCGAGGAGCTTACCTGCCTTTGGATGGCCCCGTACATAACTCGCTTCCTGAAAAGCCCGCAGAAAACGTTGTGTATCAGTGGCAAGCAGGGATCCGGTAAGACAGTCTTGGCGTCAGTCATCGTAGATTACCTTCAGCAACCCATTGGCGGTGCTATGTACACTTCAATCTTTGTTCCTGTCAGTAAGTAGTTCTTGGCTTCATACCTAATCCTCAACTTAGGGCCATCTCTAATGCAGTCTACATAGACAGTAGAATCCCTGCCGAGGCAACTCCCCGTGCGGTTGGCAAAGCCATTCTCAACCAGCTTCTCGAAAGGCGCATTGGAAACATCCAGATACTTCAGGTCCTCACCGATGCCTACGAACGTAGTAGGAAAGTCACCTCAGACAAAGAGTACGACGAGATTATCTGGAATGCTCTCGCAGATGCGATGGCTTCTCCGCTTCAAGGGGCCAAGGAGCTCATCGTCATCATTGATGGCATGGATGAGGCCTCTTGCAGCGAACCGGCCTTGTTCCAAAGGCTGAACACCGCCACCAAATCTGCAACGAACGTTAGGTTCATCACTCTTGGGGCTGAGAAGCAGTCTCTTGGCCCCTTCCGGAGCAATCTCCCTATCACCGAAGACATGATATTTGATGATATTGTAGCCGCTGTTAGAGGCCAGCTTGACCATGGAAAGGTTTTCCACTCCATGTCCGAAGTAGACCAGGAAAAGCTTGTCACCCGCGTCGCCCATGCATCTAACGGTTCGTTCCTCTGGGCCAGGCTTGCTGCTAGACGAGTGCGCCATGAGATGAACGTGGATCATCTCCGAAAGGCAGCGGACACACTTGCTAGTTCGAAGCCATCTGTCACGGACCTCGTCACTCAGTTTATCCACTTAAATGGCGTCACAGACGGAACCAGGCACATTCTGCTCTGGCTTGCCACTGCTGAGCGTCCTCTCTCACTGATGGAATTGACAGCGCTGGCCACGATGCGAACGGACAAAGGCGCTGTTCTTGACCCCACCCACCCGGACATGCTCGCCACCTTAAGGCCTGTCGAGCCCCTTGTGTTCCTCCAAGATGGTCTTGCCTATCTCCGCCACGGCCTCATCCGAGCTGCAATCCTTGATCTCTTTGCCAAAGGCAAGTTGGTTCAAGGTATCAAGGATCGACATGAGGACATCGTCACGAGGCTTTTGCTCTACATTAAGGATAACGTAACCCAGCACCATGAGATTTCTCTCTCAACTCTAGATGTCCACGACACCAACCAACTCTTGAACAAGAATCCCTTGCTCGACTTTGCCGTTCGTCACTGGCCCGCCCATATGAGGCATACGTCTGTTTATACGAAGGAGGGAAGTGCTGGCGTGGCCAAATCTTTCTCAAAGGTCCTGCCAACGTCCGTTGCTGCCATACTACTTCAGGGATCTCTCTGGCAACACAGACCCGCGCCAGTGCTCCTATTGCACATACCAATGGTAACAGATATCTACCGCCATTTGTTAACAGCCAAGAACCCCGTTACGCTACAGTGCATGATCTTCCAAGCCATGTTGTACCGCCGTGTTGAGTTCTTCGACGAAGCGGTCCCTTTGCTCTACGACGTTACAATGGCAGCCCAGAATCTCCTTGGTCCCCGCAGTACCGTAACTATGCAGCTCTCGGGTATTTTCCTTGAGACAACTGCACCAAAGATCGACACTAGCGATACGGAGCTTATGAACAACAGAGAAGAGATGCTTCTCCTTTTCGTAGAATGCTATCAGATGCACTACGGTCAAGACTCCGAACATGTCGTCTCCGCTCTCCGAATGCTGGCTGAACATTATCAGATGACCAAACAGGAGGAAAAAGCCCACAAGATTATTGACTCAATTCACGCAATCACCACAAAGGCGATGCGTGAGCGCGCCGGGGAATTACACGCGCGTCATCGCGGTCGTCGTGAGAGGGCCGCCACCGAGGGTGGTGTCAGCCTGCTCCTAGATGTCGAGGAGCATGACGAGCTGGCTGAAGGATCTCGGTCATATGACTTTGAGTTCTCGCTCAAACAGGCAGAAAACTACGCCTCAGAAGGACGGCTAGACCGCGCTGAGTACCTGTACATTGATATGTGGCAGCGTGCGAGCCGGGAGTATCGGGTCCATCACTCAGACGTCTGGGAAGAGCGCAAGTTGAAGGCTATTCTTGGCTACAGCAGGTTCCTCCTCGCACAAGACAGAGAGACTGATGCCTCCTCTATTCTCTCTACCGTCTGGGAGGATTACAAGACGAGGCACGCCATGACTATGACCCAGGCCTCTTGTGACCTGTTTCACCAGATGGCTAGCATCATGAAGGAAGCGGGCCTCTGCACGGAATCCTTGTCCGTCCTCAAGCATTGTGCGCAGTACTATGAGAGTACCAATCGCACCCAGAGTGCAATGTACCAGGAGATTATGGAGACCATTCAGAACAACTCCAAGGAGATCATGCAGATGATGAGTTCCGCGGAGACTAGGGTCACATCAGAGTCTACTTTGGAAGAGATGGTCCTGGATGCATGCAAGTCGGGCAGCATCGACCAGACGACGCTCACGGCAGTATTCAACCTCGTCGATCTGTACACTTCCCAGCACCGCTGGCAGGATGACACTCGACTGATCAAGCGAGTCCTTCGGAGTATCTGGCCCTCTCTATTCTGTCCTAGCGCTCAAGATGTTACGGCGCCATCCAAGTATGTGGATGAATGCGTAGAACTGGCGGAGCGTCTTGCTCAATGCCACCATACTCGACGCCGACCTACGAAGGAGGGAGACCTTCGAGTTCGCATCTACCGCGCAATGAGGACGAGCCGCAAGGTAGACGACAAGCTGAGGGACCGTGTGACAACGCACCTGCTCCAGTTCTTTGAGAATCAGTCCCAAACTGACAAACTCATCAAGATTCGCCAGGAGATGCTTGACGATTTTGCGGACCATCATGGCCCCGAGCATCCCACCGTCATCAAGATGCTCTGGGAGCTGGCTGAGCTGACGCGTCCCCGACCCATCTTCGTTGAGTATTATGAAAAGATCATTCGCACCCTGAACAAAAACTCTGATATTACCAATTCCGAGACGTTTGAGCCTGTGAGCATTGTCGCCAACGAGCTCTGGGGCAAGGGCCTCTTCTCTGACGCCCTGCGCTACTACAAGATGATGTTCGAGACTTTCCTCAGACAGCCCGAGATCAATGACAAGCTGCAGGATCAGTCTTTTGTGCGAGAGATTTTCACTCGGTACATCCATTGCCTTCGAAACGTTGGCACAGAGTTTACTGTTATTTACAAGGTCATGGCCGATTATCGTGCCCAGTGCAAGACTATTTTCGGTTCAAACGCGTCAATCACGATCCAAGCCACGCTTGCCCTTGCCAAGATGTGCCAGGACACGGAGCGTCATGAGTTCGAGGCTATTCAGCTTTACGAGGAACTGCTCAAAACTGAGTCGGATGAGATTAACCACAAAGATATCGCGGCCACGTTGGATTCGATCTACGAAGAACAGATAGATGCTGCGGCGTCCAGCCAGCCAGAGGCGGTCTCTTCAACCCAGATCAGCCGAGCCATTCAGGTCCTCAAGCAACGCATGTCCAACATACGGGAGACTCAGGGGTGGGCCCACGAGGAGTCCCTGTCAAAGTTGTCGGAGCTCGTAAGACTTCGCAACCAACAGCACGAGATGGATCTCCTTGCCAATGAACTCGCTGATGCGGCCGCCAACGTATTGAGTACGGAGACATCATCTGCTCGGCTTATCGCAGCCGCTTCTACCATTGCATCGGGCTACATTGAAAGCGACCAGACCCAAAGGGCGATGGAACTGCAACATGAACTCTATCGTCAAATCGTCATGAAGGATACCGTAAACGCAGCCACGTACAAGTTTAACATTTCGTCTCGCGGACGCGATAGCCTTGTTTTCCTGGCTCAGTTCGAGTATAACCTCCGCCGCAACTCCGCCACCGTCAATGAGATCCTGGCGATGCTGACTACCCAGTACGTGTACTTCGAGGAAGTGCGGCGCCTCATGAAATCCAAGTCTAGCTCCTTCCTTGACGTCACCGTTGCTACCGGTCGTCTTCATCAGTGCCTCCTTGCCAATGAGAGACTGGCTCCAGCTGCTCGTGTGTTTGGAGACTTTGCCAACTACTTCATCGACACGGAGGGTAAGCGAGTTCACCTCACTGAGCCGTCTCAGGTCAATATATTCCTCCAGACTCTGTTGCAGCATTTCAGCACCCACAAGTCTCGGGACTTCATTCGCTCCGTTGGCATCAGCAGCAGTGATGGCGTTGTGTATCTTCTCCGTGCTGAGCGGTACGAAGCTGCTTGCGACCTCGCCCTAGCCACTTTTACGTACGTCTCGGCCCACGACGAGTATCGCACCCCCGTTGTTGCCAAGCTTGTCTTGGTCCTCGGCATGACCATTGCTGGCAGGGATCTTCTTCCTCAGCCCGATGAGCCTGCCCGCAGGAAGATGCTTGAGACGTCGAGTACCATTGTTCGAGACGTTCTCCACATTCTCAGCGAACTCAAAGTCAGTCTCGAGCAAATAAGCCTGGGTCACCTGAACAAGATGATCGGGCTTCTCGGCGAACAGCACGACTACCGGACCCTGTCATGGCTCTTGACCACGCTGTGGCACAGCCGCCAGGCCCAAAGCAATTGGCACCCGTCCATAACTCTCTCTCTGGCAAAGCGGTATATCATGGCACACTATCTCGTGGGCGACTCTACTGCTGCTGTTCGCCTTGCTGAGGACATTGTCTACAACTGCCGCCGAGTCCACGGCACTCGGCACCCATCCACTCTCGACATGTCCGTCTTCCTGACGCAGCTCTACACCAGCATCGCCCAGCGTTACCAGGGCCAGAAGTCCGGCGGTCGAGAGATTGCCAACAGATACTATAAGAAGAGTGCCGCCGTCCACGAGAACATCCTCCGCGTCTTCACCGACCCTTCCTACGCGGAGATGGAGGCTGGCCTAGATGGTACCATGACTGATGGTGGCTCGAGCTCCGGGTTCGAGGCAATGGAAGAACTTGAACAGGCAACCCTTCCAGATGGGCAATATGTCCGCCGGCACTTGCACTTCCTTAAACTTGCGCTGGAGCGCCTTGGAAGTTGGCCTAAGGACTCCACCGAGTATGAGCGTCTCAGCGCTGATATTTTCAGAAAGTACGCCGATGATCTAAAGGGGGTTGACGGGGTGGAGAAGTGGAATCTGAGTGGATATGGTTCTGGCAAGGCCGAGGACAAGGATGACCTGCTAGACACCGAGTTCAATAACTGGGAGCTCGTTATTCCAGAGGAGGGAGATGATGAATTGTAGATGGATGTGCTTGATTAACGAGCTTCTCCTTTCAAAATCTAGTATTTGGCACAAGAAAAGGGCACACATCACTGGTGACCAAGTTTTCCTATGTTGGCTAGGGATATGGGATATGCAGGACACCAATAAACAGATTGATATTTGCTATTATATTTAGAAGGACAGGAACCATGCCCAATGTTTCTGGCTTGGCAAATATGGAATCAGTGACCACCAGGCGTTCACTTTACTGGTCGCAATTGAGATCGAGAGTGATGTGCAAAGAGAGCGGAAGCGCTTCCGCCCTCATTTGCACAGAATATTTGTGTCTAGAATTTGATTCCCCTCCTCAAAGAGCGCCTGATTCTTATGTTGATTGGTTCGCCTAATGTTCAGCCGCAGAAGCCGCTCACATTCTGAATGAGAGTGGCTATGCTTGCATCCAGCATTTCCAGATGCAGCTCCTCCCGCTGTTCATACGGCCGGCAAGGATCTGCCAGTGAAGTATTGGGGGTGGCTGAAGGCTCTGAAACTGTGATGGTGCTGCAGTAGAGATCCTTTTAATGCCAGCTGGCGGACTACATCCGTTGATGGTATTCCGTGCCGATTCACCACCTGAGCCTCCCCTTTTCCAGAATAGCAGCGCGGCTAGGAAAATGACACGACTTTAGGTTTTGCCTCTCTTAGCCGACAATCCCATTATGGCAGCCATGTTCTTCTCACATGAGCCGGCTGAGCTTTTTCGACCCCAATATCATGTAGGATTCCGCATCCTGAATCCTCAGCCCAAAAAGCCCGAAGTTTAGGTTCGTTGGGGAGTGAGTGCCTTCTCAATATCAACACTCAACGACTACGCTTGAGGAGGTGACGAAGAACGTTCAGTGCCTCGACATGGCTATAAAACCTCGAGTCCCCACGTCGTAGGCGAGAGTTGATGCTATCATGTAGCTGAAGACAGGATCTCAAGATACTCAACCGGGCATCTCTGATATAAAAGAGTACATCATTCATAAATACATTATCAGTTCGCATTGTTACCTTTTCCAAGCAAGATGCTTTCCAAGTTAGCCTTTGCGCTCATCACTACCATCACGTTTTCTATTTCCGCCGCTAGAAACGTTTACCTTCCTCCCCAATGTGACAATCCGCCCTGTTACATTAACGCCGAACCTCCTCCAGTGGGCTCTCCGGACGGTAACACGTACATCGATGCCTCGGACAGCGCTGTGAACTTCGGCGACGTCCATCCAAGCGAGGTATTCGACAAACTCCTGACGCAGTGCTCGACCGTCGGTTGCAGCGGCGCCAAGGTTGTGATTGAGAGAACCAACGTCGTTGAAGACGGGCACTTCAAAGACTATCAAATCACGGTATCTGCTGAAGGACTATTCAACCCCAAAAAGACGGCGACGCGGGAGGCGCTTGTTGAAATGCTCAAGATCGTTGCCAATTTGGGCACCGAGATAACCGAGGATGCTTACGAAGATCCTTGCGGCACCACGTTCTGTGGTATGCGCTGTCTAACCTCCTTCAGGTTCTCATTCTAGGTTGTCTCATGTAGCTGACGAGATTATTCTATTAGAGGTCAAAACGATGCGCCAGCACAGACTTACGCAGACCATCCACATTACGACTCTTGATGAAGGCGGGGATGATGCGTTCCTCAAGGTCTATTCCCAAGTTGGGCCTGTGTCTGATGGCTTCTGCGCCAAGATTGTGTGGGCTGGAAGTTCTATTGGCGGTGCTATCGGTGGCATTGTCGGTGGAGTGTTTGGCTTGGCCACTTTGCACTGCACTTGATGTTCCTTTTTGTTGGATCATGTATGAGACTATGGTTGAACTTGCAATCATGATTGCTACATGCGGCACATGTCTTTTTC